>CAUYPK010097241.1:0-51376 GCA_963574355.1 Loris lydekkerianus | reverse complement strand
ATTGTCAATTTTTTGAAATAATTTCTGCAGCATGGGTATAAGCTCTTTTTTGAAGGTTTGATAGAATTCTGGTGTGAAGCTATTTGGACCAGGGCATTTTTTTCTTGGGATTTTTTTTATTGTTTCATCCATCTCCGTTCTTGAAATTGGTCTGCTCAAAAGATCTATTTCTTTGTGAGTCTAGGGGGAGAGTGCGATTCCAGGTCCTCTACATTGTGAATCCATTTCCTCTACATTGTCAAATTTCTGGACATAAAGTTGCTTTTAGTACTCAGAACTGATCTCTTGTACTTCTCTGGCATCTATTGTTATTTCCCCTTTGTCAATTCTGATTGAGGTTTTTAGAGATTTTACTTTTCTATTTCCAGTTAACCTTGCCAAAGATTTATCAATTTTATTTATTTTTTTGAACAACCAACTTTTAGTTTCATTAATTTTCAGAATGATTCTTTTGTTTTCAACTTCATTAATCTCTCATTTAATTTTGATTATTTTTCTCTGCTGGGTTTGGGGTTAGATTGTTCTTCTTTTTCCAATTCCATAAAATGGTTCATGAGTTTGTTAATGTGCTCTCTGTCTGTTTCTCAAATGTAAGCTTCTAATCCAATAAATTTTCCTCTTAAGACTGCTTTTGCTGTATCCCATCATTGTTGTTATGTTTGAGAAATTTAACAATTTTCTCTTTTATCTGTTCCTGAACCCAGCTATTATTCAGTATAAGGTTAATTTTCAAGTCTTTCTGTGGAATGAACTTCTTTTTAGAGTTGCACTTTTGTTGCCTTTTGGTCTGAAGAGATTCAAGGTATAATTTTTATTATTTTAATTTCTGTGGGGTTTGATTTATATTCTAGGATGTGGTTGATTTTGGAGTATATACCATGGGCTGATGAGAAAAATGTATATTCTTTAGCTTTGGGATGATGTATTCTGTATATGTCTATTAATCACATTTGTTCTAGGATCACATGTAAGTCCTTTGTATCTTTGTGTAGTTTCTGTTTAGAGGATCTGTCTAGTTCTGTCAGAGAGGTGTTAGAGTCCCTGGCTACAGTGGTTTTATGGGGTATCATATTGCTCAGACCCATCAAGGTCTGTTTCATAAATCTGGAAACATTTAATTTGGGTGCATAAATATTTGAAATTCAAAGGTCTCTTGTTGTATTGTTCCTTTGACCAATATAAAGTGTCCATTTTTTACTTTCTTAACTTGATTAGCTTTAAACCTGCTTGTATCTGAAAATAAGAATGCTATCCTTCCTCTCTTTTGATTTCTATTTGCTTGAAATATAGATTTCCATCCCTTAAGCCTAAGTCTTGATTTGCCCTTCAAGGCTAGGTTTGTTTCCTGGAGACAGCATATGGATGGCTTGTGCTATTTAATCCAGTCAACCAGCCTATGCCTTTTCACTGGTGGATTCAATCCATTGACATTTATTGAGAGAATTGATAAGTGTGGTGGAATTCTATTCATCTTATTTTATGAAAGTTTGTTGTGTAGTTTTATCCTTTATGCCATTGTGGAAACTAAGTTTTGGCCTTTAGCTTCTGGGTATTTACTATGCTGGTGGTCCACAGTGATGATCAGGGTTGATTACAGGTCTATTTCCTGTAGAACTGGTCTTGTGGCAAATTTCCTCAGTGTTTGTATATCCACAAAAGATTTGATTTCTCCATCAATTTTGAAGCTTAGTATACCAGAATACAGAATTCTTTGATGAAAATTGCTTTAAGATTGTTGAAGGTGGTGTTCTTCTGAATCTTCTGAAAGATTTCATTGAAAAGTCTACTGTCATCCTAATGGTGCTCTCTCTGTAGGTCAGTTGGTGCTTACTTCTGGCTGCTTGCAGAATTTTTTGTTTCATCTTGTCTTTAGACAGGTTCATTACAATGTGTTTTGAAGAAGCTCTGTTTGAGTTGGATGACCTGGGGTTCAATATCCATCTGAAAGGCATGTGTCAGGGTCCTTAGTAAAACATAGGAAATTTTCATTTATGATAGTCTCCAGTAGGGCTTCCATTCCTTTAAGACAATCTTCTTTCCCTTCAGGAATCCCTATTATTTGTATGTTTGAATGTTTCATGGAGTCTCATAGTTCTCTAAGCAACTGTTCTGCTTTTTCTCTCTTCTTTTCTGCCTCTTTGACTACCTGGTTAAATTTGAAAATTTTATGCTCTAGCTTGGAGATTCTTTCTTCTCCATAGTCTAACCTATTTTTGATACTTTCCTCTGCATCTTTACATTCCCCAATTGTCTCCTTCATTTCCTGAAGCTCTGCCATATCCTATCTATATTCTACATCTCTCTCATCCGACTTTTGGTCCTGTCTTTTCATTTCTCTTTCATTCTTTTTATTGTCTTTATCATCGATATTTTAAATTCCCTTTTTGTCTAGTCCATTAATTCTTTGTAGGTGGAGTCTTCTGCAATATCTCCCTCATGGTCCCTTGAGGGAGCTGCTCTGTTTATATTTTTCATGTTGCCTGAATTTTTCTGTTAGTTCATCCTCATGTGTTCTTTCTATTTGTTCACCTCCTTGTCCTGATTTTTCCTTCTTGCTTCCTCCTTTGCTTCAAATTGCCTTGTCTCAGAGCTTAAGTCAAAAGGAATACAAGGATAATGAGCAAGCAGGGAGAAACCAGAGGAAAAGAGACAAAGAAGAAAAAAAGAAGGAAAGAGAAAAAAAGAACAACCAAAAAGGGAATGGAGATAAAAGGAAAGAATTAAAGAACAGGCTTATGAGGACAAGAAGAGAGAATGAGAGTCATAGAAGAAATGATATTAAGTGGCATGGTTTTAAGGCCATGCCTATAGTTCAAGAATTTTGAGGGGCTTTGCTGGGTGGGTTTCCAGAAACCAGGAGCTTCTTGCTAGCCTAAGCATAGCCAAACTCTTCCTTGTGACCAAAAATAAAAGGGCCCTTGCTCTTGATGGACCAAAAAATAGAAGTTAAGAATAGAACCAACCAAACAAATTAGCAAAAACAAAACAAAACAAACAAACAAACAAAAAAAAAAAAACAAAAAAGCTCAAATAGCCAAAATCTGTAGCAATCTCAGCAATATAGAAAAGAAGAAAGAAAAAAATTAAGAATAAAAAATTTAAAAAAAAAAAAAAAAAAAAAAAAGGCAGCACCTATGGATCAAAGGAGTAGGGCACTGGCCCCATATGCTGGAGGTGGTAGGTTCAAACCCAACACCGGCCAAAAACTGCAAAACAAAACAAAATTAAATTAAACATAAAATTAAAAAATACAAAAAAAAATTATATATAGTGGAAAGGACCAACTTTAATAGGAATATACATGTTGCAAAATGTTGCCAGGACACCAGGTGCTTTGATTTTTTTTAGAAGACAGAGAATGCAGCAGGCAAGCTCTGTGGTTCTTATGCCTAACTTAGTTGCCCTCAGTGATCACCTGATTATTTCCTCAGCATTCAGACCCTGCCCGGGTGGAATCCTAAAGCTCTCCAGAATCCTTCATGGGAAGGTCTCACAATGCCCCCTGACTCTAGTTCCCATGGGGTATGGAAGTCTCTCAGCCTATCCCAAGAGTGGAGTTCTGATCCTGGCAGGTGGAATTAAAACCACTATACTTTAGGCTCCTGCTGGGACCGTCTCACAACCTTCCCATAATGGCAGCCCCTTTGCTACCGAGACCTTCTCAGTATGGATGCTTCACCAGCCATCAAACCTATGGTAAATCCATTTGAACCAGGATTCAAATCTCGTTGCTGTATACTGTTCAAAATCTGTCTACTCTTTCAAGATTTCCACTCCACACAGAGCTTTCTCCAACAACTTAAAACTCCAAAAAGGCTTCCTACCTCCTGGATCTCCATGGGGGCCAGCCAATCCCAGTGGGTCACAATCACTTGCATAATTCATCAGATTTCCACCACTCCAGATCATACACTGTATCCAGCTCACCACCTACTTGCTGTGCTCCCTGAACTATGACTCTGGGTAAGGTCCCCCATGCAAAGTATGGCTGGGTTCTCTCTTTTTCCTCAGTCATTTGAGGAGCACTCAGCTAAATGGGTCCTTCTGGTCCGCCATCTTTGTCCTCTCCCAACAATTCCACTTTTACTTACAGAAAAGTTGACAATTCTAGAAGTATGATGTGTTTTTATTCTCGTTTGTCCCAAGAAATTTTCATTGGTTACTTAGGAGTATATTGCTTAATTTCCATGTATTTGCACATTTTCTGAAGTTTTTCTCTTCATTGATTTCCACCTGTATTCCTTTGTGGTCCCAAAAGATACGTGACGTGATCTTTATCTTTTTAAAGTTGTTAAGACTAGTTTTGTGGCCTATCATATGATCTTTACTGGACAGTGCTCCATGTGCAGAAGAACATATATTCAGCAGCTGTTAGATGGAATTTTCTGTAAATGTATGTTAGGACCATCTCATCTATGGTTTAGTTTAAGACCAATGCGTCTTTGTTGATTTTCTATTTAGAAGATCTGTCCATTGTTGAAATTGGGATTTTCAATCCCCTACTGTTAGTGTATTGAAATCTGTCTCTCCCTTTATATCTAAGTATATTGCTAAGTATATTTAGGTGCATGAATATTAAAAATCATCATATCCTCTCATATGGATTTCTTTATCATAATACAGAGTGGATATAATGTTTATGTGGAATTTTAAATTGCACACAAACATTATGACCACCCTGTATAATGGCATTTTGTCTCTTTTTATTATCATTTATTAAAGTTATTTATATGATATAAGTATGGCTGCTTCTGTTCACTCTTGGTTTCTGTGTGCATGGAATATCTTTTTTAATCCTTTTACTGTTGGTGTATGTTTTTCTTCAAAAGTGAGGTAAGTCTCTTATAGTCAGCATACAGATGAGTCTTTTTTTATCTTTAAGCCATTCAGTTACTCTCTGCCTTTTAATTGGAGAATTCAATATACTATATTTAAGGTAATAATTGGTAAGGACTTACTACTGCCAATTTATTACTTGCTTTCTTGCTTTACATATTGTTTCTTCCTTTCTTCCTCTCTTTATATCTTCCTTTGTGGTTAAGTAATTTTCTTCAGTAGTATGTTTTAATTTCTTGATTTTTAATTTTAGTGTATCTGTTGTAGGTTTTTAAGCTCCCATGAGACTATAGTTTTAACCAGTTATTCAAATTTGATAATGACCTAACTGCAATCGTGTAGAAAAAGAAATAAAATAAAACTCAACAATTTAGCTCCAATTGCAAAATTTTTGCTGCCATAATTCACATATTTTTATGTTGCCTATTCCTTAGCAAATTGTTACAGTTGTAATCATTTTTTCATTCTTTTTATTAAGGGTAAAAGTGGTTTATGTACTATAATTACCACATTGTAGTATTCTGAATTTGTCTCTGTAATTTTAGCAGTGAATATTATACCTTCAGATATTTTCTTGTTATACCTCTTCTTTCAGTTTGAAGAACTCCCTTCAGTATTTCTTGCAGAACAAGTTTGGTGGTGATGAATTTTCTCAGGTTTGGTTTGGCTGGGAAAGTATTTATCTTTCCTTCATTTCTAAAGGATAACATTGCTGGGTACAGTAATTTTGATGGGCAATTTTGTTCCTTCAGCACTCTGAATCTCTGAATATGTCATCCCACTCCTTCCTAGTTTGTAAAGTTTCTCTGGAGAAGTCTACTGCCAGGCATGTTGGTGACTTTTATAAGTTATTTGCTTCTTTTCTCATGCTACATTTATAAGCTTCTCTTTGTCTTTGAGAGTTTGATTATGACATGTCTTGGGGTAGTCATATTTGGGCTGATTCTATTTGGTGATCTTTGACCTTTTTGTATTTAAATATTTACATCCTTTTCTGTGTTTAGACACTTTTCTGTTATTTCCTTGAATACTTTTCTACTCTTTTGTCACTTCAAGTCCTTCTTGAACTCCAATGATATTAACATTTACTCTTTTGATGTTGTACTGTAGGACCCATATACTTTATTTTCATTAATTTGTCTTCTCTTATTGTGTATTTTCAATTAGTTTGTCTTCAAGCTTTCTGATTGTTTCTTTGGCTTGATCAACTTTGTTATTGTGGTCTTCTAGTATATTTTTCAGCTCCAGGATTTCTGTTTGACTTTTACAAGTATTATAATACCTTTGATAAATTTCTGCATTGCTCTTCTGTGTTAATCTGGAGTACATTGATTTTCCTCAAAACTGGACATTTTAAATTCTTTATCTGAAAGATCACACATTGTCAGTCCCTGGCTCTTTGTTTTGCCAAAGGTTTGAGGCTGAGGCTCCCTGTTTACTCTTGTTTCTTGTCATGTATATTTTTGCCTTTGCATTAAATTATTAGGTGTTTATTTTGGTGTTCTCTCATTGACTTGGTTTGTGCTAGTCTTTCTATAGCATGTTTGTCTACAGGTCCTATGTACGTTGACTGGTGAGATCCCTTAGCTTAAGATTGTTGACTACTTTTTAGCACTAGATAATACCCTAAGCCAAGTTTTGCCATGGCTCTTGCAAAGGTTCTGAGTTTTGTGCAGAGCCTGTCTTGGATGGGCCTGGTTGGGGTCCCAAGGTGGATAACTGGCTATGTGTGAAAGCTGTCTAGGGGTTCACATCCAAAGGACTCATGAGGTATGCCTCCTACAGCATAGGGCTACTGAACAGGCTAATTTAATAGCTCCTTTGAAATGAAGGGCACCACCATGTTTTGTGCTCTGACTGACCTAGCCTCACCTCCACTCTTTGGCTGTAGCTGGCCTGAGGAATTTTTGCACTTCAGGCAAGTATAATATGCCCTATGGGTTGAGGCAGGATCATCTGTCCTGCAAAGGAACCCAGGATAGTGAGGAAGTCAGTTGTCTGCCTCTATCTCAGTTTCCTAGTGTGGAAACAATGAAATGGGGGAGGGAGACCTTTCTATGTGCTATTCTAAAGCTTGGAAGAGGGGTATCACAGATGGAGAGGTACATTTCCCCTGCCTTCTGCTCCTACTTTTTCACTTCCCTGTGAACTCAGGCATCATCACAGCCTCAATTTTGAGTTCTAGTTTATCCTAAGTAATAAACTTACACTTCATAGTTGTTTTGTTTTTCTGAGGAGAACTATGAAGCCAGATTGCTCCAACTTTGCTATTTAATGATGTCACCAAATCCACAATAAATTTTCAATAAATTATTTTGCTATGGGTGGTTGGAGAAGACACTCCAATGTTGGACATGTTAGGGAAGGATAACTAAGTGAAGAGGTTACATAGCAGAGTCAACTAAACAGCAGCTGTTACTAGAGAAGAAGGAAGGACAAAGGGAGTCTCTTATGGTTCCTCTTTCTCTTTGGTTTTAGGACTCATTCTTCTAGGGAAGCAATCTTCCCTTTCACTCCTTTTTCTCAAATTCTGTGGTTCTTGTTATTGTTCTTCATTTTCTGACTGCTATTTTAATTTTGAATTTTCATTTTTTACTTTACTTAAAATGAACACTGCTACACCCTTCAGTTTTTGTTTTCTTCTTTTGCCATCTTATTCTATATTCTCTCTCTGCCTCTTAGCCCTCTTCCATTTTTCATTTGATGAGTATTTGGTAGGAATCAACTAGAGGGATAGTTTGTAGTTTATAGACTAGAACTCTTTAAGTTATATATGGACTTCCCTGGAAAGTCATTTCAATGTCAGGCATGTCTTCAGGGAAGCCACATAGTACCAGGGAGAATGTGGTAGCCTTGAAAATGTACCACTAGGCTGCTGTCCTTCTGGATCCACCCCTTGTGTTTGTGCTAGAACCATGCTTCCCATGGACTCGTCTCAGCTTACAAATGAGCATGGTGACTTAGGGACATGGCCTAATAGGTGTGGGCCTATTCTTGAAAAATACAGGACTCCTGTAACAGGTGACTATACATGAGAACTTCCATTTGGATAAAACTATCTTAGAACTGTGCTGCATCTGGGATCCTTACTTCTCAATTCCCCTTAATTTCTCCTTCAGAAGCTCCAAAGATGTTTAAATGTTAAGAAAGGTTGAAAAATGTTGAATAAAATTAGGATCCTAGAAAATAGGATGGGGCATCTGGATGGATGTCCTGAGGATGTTGGCTCTGCACACTCCTCCTTGGCACCCTGACAATTCTTAGAGCTTGCAGCAGTCAGGTACCCTTCTAGAGTAAGAGCTAATAGTACCCCCTTTTAGGAAGATACAGCAACAAGGCAAGAAATACCCCACTTGAAATCTGCCCCTACCTCCTCTCCTGGATTCCTAGATAATAGCTAGCTGAGGATATGCTAGGCTAGATAAAGGAAGGAAGATACTATGCTATATATACTGAAGAAACTACCAAAAGTAGCTAGGTTATACCAGTATTGGATCTTAAGGATGTCTGATCAAGGCTGCTGGAATAACAGAGTGGATAGGCAAGAAATCATTGTCTTGGGGGAACTTTCTCAAGACACTGAACTTAAAACTCTGACAAGGAACCCAAGGGATGGAGTAAACTCATTGCTATGGTAGCTACATATTAGAATCCTGGGGACTGTGATGGCCCAGTCTGAGTCAAGTATCAATGCCTGAGTCACTCTGGAAGATAACAGAGGAGGGAATAAAGAAGCAGCAGGACATGGGCATAAGTGGATATAACATGTGAAGTCAGAAGGTCAAGCAAAGGATTCTGTCTCACAGGAAAATCCAGAGGATACACCATTCATCGAGG
Source organism: Loris lydekkerianus (assembly GCA_963574355.1). Lineage (NCBI taxonomy): Eukaryota > Metazoa > Chordata > Mammalia > Primates > Lorisidae > Loris > Loris lydekkerianus. Next base: position 42,703 of record CAUYPK010097241.1, on the reverse strand, counting down.
CAATGAAAAATGCAAGGATGACAGTGGCCACAGAATCACTGAAAGGTTTAGTAATGGCTATCCTCCTCAGCTCGGGGCTGACATTAAGAGAGGTGGTCATAAAACCAACAGGGCAGGGCTTGTTGCTATCCATGAGAGCAAAAGATTTTTGAAGTATTAAAGGTTAGGTGGTGGTTCTTAACAGCCAGAGACCAGAAAACCATAATTACCATAATAACTAGCAGCCAAATGGGCAGGATCTTGGGAGTTTTGGAGATGGTTAATTGGGCATATGTTTCTGAGAGCAAAATATATAGGAGCCAAAAAGGTGCTATAAAACTCTAGATTTCTGCATCTTGCATCTCCTATCTCAAAAAAGGAAGCACACAAGAGGCCCTTTAGAGTCAATACATTCCACCTTTAAAAGTGCTGGCTTGATCCATACTCCAGGTGACACAGGGCTGCCAGCTTTAAGAGGAGTTTGGAGGAGGAAAGGTGTCTAGAGCAGGTCCGGGGTACTGTGCAAGCAGCCCTGCCCAGAGGGCAATGCGGGCCATACATTCCAGCCAGTGGAACAAAAAATTCAATGTGGAGCCTGTGGTATACCCCAGGGGGAGAATCACAATTCAGGCCCTTGGCATTTCTGGAGCAAGGCTGTGGTTTCCATAGCTGAGAATTAATTACACAGCTTTTGAGAGAAACAACTCCTGATATGGAACATTTGGCTTGGTGGTGCCAAGTGACCATACATACAAAATTGTCCAGATGAGAAGAGTCCTATCAGACCTACCAAAGGATGCAGTTGGGAAGGCCACCCTGTGGCTGCCTCAGCCAGTCACTGAGTACAGTGGGAGTACATTGCAGGCTCATTCCTGTGAGAAACAGCAAGTTTGGCTGACATATTTCAGTCGTTTGGCTGGGGTAATTGTCACCTGGCCAACACTTCTTAGGACTGCACTGCGGTTTGCTACAGGTAGAGTCCCCTCCACCCAGGTGTTCCTGCCCTTTCTTCCTCACAGGTGCCTGTCTCTACCCACTCTCTTAATACTCCCCTTCCTCCTTTCAGACAGTTCCCCAATAAATCTCTTATACATAATCTCTCGTCTTTTCTTTCAGGAGGGTCCAGAGTAACACAGAGAAGCCTTCTGGTATTAACCTATGAGGGAAAAACCCAGGGAAAGTAAAAACATCCGTAAGGACTTGATTTCCTTGAGGAATTTTTCACCTGGATTCCCCCCAACAAAAAATTTGGTAAACGACTTTCCAATTCAGTTTCCCAAGGCAACTCCCTCCCCAGTAGAATATGATTACACTCACTATAGTGGGGACTGAAGAATACGAGTTCCAGTTTATACCTCCAAGGCCAAAGGGCTCCGATTCTATCCTCAGGGCTCCCATTTCAAATTAGTTTTCAATTCATGACTGTGAAAACAAAGGGAGCTGCTGATCATGGCCCTGTGTGGTCTCTGTGTGTGCAGAAACTTGTCTCTTGCCTCCTCCCTTTACCCTCCTGCTGAACAGCATCCTAAGTGACCCATTGGGGAGCCATCAGGTCCATTCCCACACACACCCCACCCCAGATGAATCCTTGTGTGGTTCTGATAAAGCCTCAGGATCCATCACACTCAGGGCTCTTGTAATTTGATAAGAGCTGCCTTGGGGTTTGATGGAAATATCTAGAAGTGGGGGCCCAGGTTGTACCAATCACTTTCCCTGTGAACTGTAAATACTTTCACTTTACCACTTTCACATTCACCAAACACACCTTCCCTTTTAAGCAAGACCCCTCTATTGCTATTGGCTGCCTTTGTTACGCATTCCGGAGGCTCCTATATTATGTATTTATGCAAAAATTCCTCAGTATCCCTCCTCACCTGGAGATGTACACCATGTTACAACACCATGCAAGGTTATGAGGTGCAGGTTACTTTGTTATGCCTTTCCTGAAATATGTATTATGAGACAGTAATTTCTTGAGATACTAATAGTTTTTCAAAAGCAAATGGTTTCATAGTCAAATCAAATAAATTTAGAAAATACTGAGTTAAATATATACTAGTGTGTGTGTGTTTACAGGAACACAAAAATATAAAAACACTTTGACTTCACAGGGTCTTTAAGTTGACTAAGAATATTGTGAATCTTGAGAGACACACACAGAGAGCATGTAATGGTTCCCAAAATTATTTATCACAAAAGTCATGGCATCCATCCTAGTTTCTGCAGGTTAACTTTTCTCAAGTAATATACGTGAGGGCTGGCAGGGAAAACTCAAGGCTAAGTGGTGAGAAGCATAGAGGGTGCCTGTGCCTTCCCCTGTCTAATAAGGAGACTGCTGGAACCAGACCCATCCCTGTTGTCCCTCTGTGGAACTTTCTTATCATAGGCAGAGCCGTCATAACTGGGAATGATTTGAGTTTCAAGTCCTAGATGCTTCAGTGGCAACATAAGAGTATTTACCTCTTGCCCAGCCTTCAACTTTCAACACAGCCAGAACCAGTCTGTGAGGTGGCAGTTAATTATGTTAGTTCCTATGTCTCCCAGGTTCAGCTGGGTCCTATCAAAAAATAAAGCTCATGGAAGCTGAGAAAAACAGGTCACAGTTGGAATTTATTTGGCAATGGACGGTATTGGATCATGTCCCTTGACAACACTAAAACTTCCAAGCTTTTGCTAAACAAACTAATCCTGTGTGTGTATGCCACACTGTAAGCCACATACCCAGACCGCCCTTCTGTTTGAAGGCCTTCTAAGTTGTGGTTTATATGCAAACCTATTGCACATCAAAACCCAGTGTTTAGCAAACCCCTCCAAGGTACATACACATTCAGAGACTTTCCGGTATGGCCTATGGTCTGATCACTACCTGGATTGCTTTAGAGCAGCAAAGGGGTTGCGAGCCCTTTGTAACAATGAAAATACATCGCAGCATTAGGAAGGTTGAGAGCCACTGCTTTAGAGAGAACACCTTTGCCAGTCACATTCTGGAGTTAGGGGCTCATTTCCATATAAATCAGTGTGACAGACCCAGACAGGGAAACAGCCTAAATCAAATGAAAAGATGTAAGTGCTCGGCTGATACATGAAATCCTAGGGATGTAGGTAGGATATGGGACAGGTTCTTTTATTGCTGGTTTTCTTATGGTCTTGGGGCTCAGTTTGACGACTGAACATAATCTAATATTTAAATCCTCAAGGGTTAGCGCCATGAGGCTCGCCTCAGGTAAATGTCTGGGAATATAAAGGGAACTGCTGTCACACTGTGGAATATCTAGTTGTTGCATGCAATTTCTTAAAAAGTTTCCATAAATGTTCTTTATATGCCATTGAGGATTTATTTCAGTATTTATTTTTATTTGAGTAAACATCACTCACTCTGTTCTACTAAGGATCTGAGCCCGTGGATTGACTCCAAAAATATGAGATTTTTCCAAATCCACAAGGCGCATTTTCTATTTTTATTTTGCCCATTTTGCATCAGTTACCCCCAAGTGGACCACACTGCCACCCCTATGGGGATAGGAAGCCATACTTTCCGCTATCCTTTTTGTCATTTTATTTTTCCTGGAGAAGGGTGGCAGTGTTTCTGGGGGAGGCCTGTTTGGTATAAAGCAATAGTTAGAAAACAAGCAAACAGGCAGAATGTCCAGAAATGCGGGCTGGTGGAGGATCTGGTTAAGAAGGGATTAGGGGACATTCAGGACAGAATTAACGATCATGTAAAGAACGAGAAGAGGTCAGGGTCCTATCTATTTGACTTTTCCAAGTATCCAGTTTACCCACATGCATTCGCCTGTGGCTTAATGACATGGAGCTTTGACAAGGCCTTTTTCCTCAGGGAAACATTGGCACTTATGGCTGGCAAAGACAGAACGCTCCTGAATACAATCTCCAGGATCTTCTTTTTATGCCCCCCCCCAACAAAAATGTAAGGTAAGGGAATAATGAAATGAATGTAGCTGGAGGCACAGCCCCTATGGCTGGTGGCACCCCTGGCAGATGGAAATGATGGGATAGCGGCAAGGCAGGCAGACAGGCAGAGCAGCAGAGGCTCAGCTGTTGGCCTGGGGGTGAGAGAGTGCTGGAAAGGGTCTCTATCTATGTATTAATAGATGAGATAGTCCTTTAACATATCAGTGCTTTTAAAATCCATTTGCTGGAGTAAAATATTAGGATTATGTACTGAAAAGCCATTTGCCTTCCTAATATGGTGTTTTCATTTCCATGAGTTGAGTTTTCTATAATTCTTATTCCACAGCAAAAGAGAGAATCACTCCCTTATCTTTGTAGCTGGTGTGCATGGATCTGTTGTTTCAGTTTCCATGCTATTTGATTACTTGTCTGTCTTCTGTATTAAACTAATCCTGGAAGAACAGGTAGCACGGTCACATTTACCTCACTTCCTCAGTGCCAAGCACAGTGCCAGGTATTCAGTAAGAACTCAAACTTAATTGAATTGAAGGTGGCTACAGTGGGAGTACAGAGAGGTATAAAACCTATCTTCTTTTCGTACTCAGAAGGAAATTAAGAACAGCATTCTTAGAATCATTAAGCATCATTTTCCCACCTGCAGCCAAAAAATGTGTTAACTCCAGTTAATTTGGCCCAAACACACAAACATGAACCACACACCCTACCTCCTTTGTAGCTCAGGCAAAAAAACCAAGGCTGTTCCCCATAGCGCACAGCCTGAACAAGCCAATCTGGGTTTATACCAGCTACCAGCTGCTCCTCATCTTTGTCAGACTGAAAAATAGATACATGACCTATAGCTGTCACAAATTACAGTGCTCTTGCTACCCAGAATAGTACAAGCTGTTCTTTCTTTTCTCAACAGTCAATCGGCCTAGATGTGGAAAACCCATTAGGGCATCTTTGCCCTGCCTCCTTCATCTTCTCATTGCATCCCTGCTGGAAAACCTCTAGGCCGAACTATTCCTTTTTCTAAATTAATTAAGGCAGGGGACAGCCACTGCTCCTGATAGAAGGCAATTATACACACGAGCAGATTTTATCATTAATGTCTCCCTCTTCAACTGTTCCATACTTAGTTTTCCATGGCTCAGTTTCATTTATTATTCCTAATTAGAGCCAGTGCCTACTTAATTCATCAGGTAATTTTCAAGCATATACCCTGAGAGTAAGGCTTTGTCCGTTACCACCAGCAGAGAAAGGACAGATCTAAACACTCCTATGCTTGATCCTCAGCAGGCTTACTCTTAATACCTACAAGGAGGTCAGCTCCAAACCATGGTAGGATGAGTAGCTGGGGGGCGTGGAGATCACCTTGCTGCTTTCTTTAAGCAGAGGCTACATTGACTGACTCATTCATTCAACCACAATTTATTTATTTGTTTATTGTTTTCTTTTGAGGTAGAGTCTCACTAGGTAACCTTCGGTAGAGTGCTGTGGCATCACAGCTCACGGCAATCTCAAACTCTTGGGTTTAAGTGTTTCTCTTGCCTCAGCCTCCCAAGTAGCTGGAACTACAGGCTCCCACCACAACACCTGGCTATTTTCTTGTTGTAGTTGTCACTGTTTTTTGACAGGCCCGGGTCGGGTTCAAACCAGCCCCAGTGAATTTGGCCAGAGCCCTAGCCGCCAAGCCACAACCACAATTTATTAAGTGCTTCCTATGGACAGAAGTCCCTGCATGGCTCCATGTCTGGTTAAGGTGGCTGGATAGAATTTGGAATTGCTAGTGGTGGTGATCATTCTAAAATTATCAGTTTATTAAACTCTCTGATTTTTCTGGTAGAACTGTGCAAAGCTGGTTATTTACAGATTTGCCCTCTCTTCCTCAAAGACAGAACAGCATGGGCTACTTGCCATCCTGGGTCTCACTTAGTCATAGTGCAAACATTTTCTTGTGAGCCAAAAATATCCTTCAAAGTCAGTTTCAAACATACCTACATATGGATACATACCTGCATCCATAATGCTCAGCTCCCTAGTAACTACAGGGATATTTTCTCACTGATCTCCTACATTTCAGGGAAAGAAGATGCAGGAGGTTTATGACCTTAGAAGTTGGGGCTTCTCCCCCACCTCTTCCTGGAGGAAGGCAGGTGAATTCCTTCGGGGCGCCACATCCACAGGGAGGGGCAATGGCACCCTCTAGTGGCGGAACTATGTCAGGATGCTTTCTGCTTCTGCCCTTGACTGGCAAGAAGCTGAAAGACAATTTGTTTTTACCTAACTTCCCTGCTGATAGCTGGGAGCAACCTGGCCTGAGTTTGAGGATGATTTTCACTCTTCCTCTTGAAGAAAGTCTCTTTCACCGTGACCATACATGCTCGCAATCCCAGTAAAGTAGTGGGGTTAGAATCATGGTTTTGGGCGGGAACAGTGGTTGCCACTTCCTGATCATATAAGCAAACGTGGTAAGACGTAATGTGGAAAAACATCCAGAGAAAAATGGGACACATCTAGTAAGCATTCCATCCCGATCATCTATTTTTTCTTACTCTGGGTATCAGAAGCGCAACTTTAATAGTCAGATGGGATCCATATATATGAAATGGGGGGGGGGGCGCACACGGATTCTCAATAAACCTTTCCACTTCCTATACAAAATATTCAGTTACGTGCTTTACAAGTATTAAGCAAACTTATGCATTTACCAGAAACTTCTGTATCCATTTTTAATCAGCTATAGTGCTCAAGCTCTAAGGTTTTCGTTTTGTTTTCAGAGGTGGTTTTGTTTTAACCCATGTTATCACTTCTCCCCCTTTCGGGTAAGCCAACTGTTTTAACCCAGGTGACAAGGGAAGAGAGGAGAACGCGGAATGAATGAGCAACACGCATTGCTGGGAAGATAATGCGGTGAAATGTCTTGGGTAAGGAAGGTCCTGTACAGTCAAGGCTGTGATTGCATTTGTTGTACTGACGGTCTTCAGGGCCCCATTTGAAACGCCATGATTATGAACAGGATTGTTGGAGCTGCAGTGACCTCATAAAGTTGGGGAGCCAACGTGTCGGGGCGCTCGGGCCAGCGGGCAGGCTGCTCTGCAGCTGAGGACCAGGTTGTTTCCGGGGGGCTCCCCACCCCGCTCCAGCGGGCAGGACCACGCGGCCCGCACCGCCCTCTCTGGCCGCAGGGTGGCGCCCGAGGGACTCAGAGAATGCAGCCCAGGGCGGGCCTGCGTGTGCCCTGGAATACTGGCTCAAGTCAGTTAATTTCTAGACGAAAAAGGAATTAAATTAACAGCTTTTAATTTCATTTTTTAAAATTAACTTTCCTATTTGCCTATAATTTCTTGATGCAAGCACTATGGTGATTTTATTGCCATTTCTTCACACAAAAGAACAGGGTGATGGAAGCATGGAAACTTATAAGTAAGCATCAAACTGCCTATTAACTGTATCAGAGAAAACTCTGATTTCTTTTTTTGCCAAAGAAATTATGAGGAAAGGGTAGAAGAAAGCAGGGAAGAGAAGCTGGCAGGAAAGGAAGGAAGTGTGCGGGGAAGTGGGCCGAGGTCAGAGTGTGAACAGAAGTCTGACTGAACCAGGTCAGCTCCAGCAAAGCTGTGCAGAGAGTGTAACCAGGGGGTTCTTTAACCCAGCCAACTCCAATGCTCCCAACATCACACCAGACTTCCATTCAAGAGATGATAGTGATACAGGGTTCCCCCCATTCAAAGCTGGACAGGGGACCCCAGTTTTCCTGGCATGGGCAAGTTCATGAAGGGAACACCCTGACCTTTTGCCCTGAGCTGGAGGGACTGCATTCATTCCTTTGTCAATAATACTCAATAATGATGAAAATGTGTTTCTATTTGCCAAGTCCTGGCCAAGTGTAATTCTCAAGACCTAATAGCCCTAGACAAAGAGCCCACATAGAGACCCCTCAGTTAGTTAGTTCTTTCCCTTGCCAGAAGCTCTGGTGCCTTTTAATTCTTCTGTATTCCTTTCTAATTTCTAATAAGAATCCTGCCTTGCCACTGATCTGTGGTCTGTGGGTCCATTCCTCGAATCCCCAAGACAAAGGACCTACTAAAGAATGAAATTCCTAGTTAATGTAGAATACAAATATCTTAACACAATAACTAAGAAAATGCCAGGAAGGCTATGTTAACCAGTGTGATGAAAATGTGTCAAACTGTTTATAAAACCAGTGTGTGGTGCATTAATGTACACATCTATGATTTAATAATAAAAAAGTAAAAATGCCATAAAAATTAATTCATAACTATGTAAGAAAAGAATAATAAATTAAAATACCAAAAAAAAAAGAATGAAATTCCGATATCAATAGCAATGTAAATTGAGGAAAAACGGGACTCAGCTCTAGAAATGAGGGTAGAAACAGCCCCCACCCATGACAGCTAGAGGAGAATTATGGTGTTTTCCCTTTGAAACCCTGCCGTGGCTTCCTGTTCCACTCACAGTGAAAGCCGCTGCCCTCCATAGCCTTCACGGCCCTCTGTGGCGTGGCTGTCTGTTTCCTTTCTGATCTCATCTCCTCCTGCTGTCCCCTTCCCTGGGTCTCAGCCCCTTCTCCTCCTCACTGCTGCTCAAACACAGCAGAGGCACTCCTGCCTCTGGGTCTTTGTCCTCAGGCTGACCCCGTCCAGAACGTCCACGTATTTGATTAGCTCCCTCCTCTACCACCTGCAGGTCTTTCCTTCTGAGACCTCCCTATTTAAAACTGCAACTCCCTTAACTCTTATTTTTCTTCCTAACACCTGTAATACGCTATGGATCTCACTTGTTTTGCTTCAAGTCTGTTTTTGCCTCCCTGAATGCACTTTCCACAAGGGGGCTGAGGTTTTCCCTGTTGTCTTCTTCACTTAGAACAGTACCTAACACAAACGAGGCACTCAGCATATCCCTTGTACAACAAATGAATCTTGGAGTATCATATCTCCAGTGGAGCACACAAGCTCCAGGGGCGACGTAGGGGGCTCACACAGAGGTATTGATACTGGAATGTCGCTCTTCAGTAGGTCCTTGGTTTCGGGGATTTGAAGAATGAACCCAGGGACTACAGATCAGTGGTAAGATAGGATTTTTTTATTCGAAGTTAGAAAGGAATATAGAAGAAGTAAGAAGCACCAGAGCTTCTGGAAGGGGGGAAAGAACTAACTAACTGAGGGGTCTCTATGTGGGCTCTTTGTCTAGGGCTATTATGTCTTGAGAATTACACTTGGCCAGGACTTGGCAAATAGAAACACATTTTCATCGTTAATGAGTGTTATTGACAAAGGAATGAATGCAGTCCCTCCAGCTCAGGGCAAAAGGTCAGGGTGTTTCCTTCATGAACTTGCCCAAGCTAGGAAAACTGGGGTCCCCTGTCCAACCTTGAATGGGGGGGAGAATCCTGTATCAGTATCAAGGTGGGAGGTTCTAATATGGCAGGGTTTAGGGGTGCCTGTGTGGCTAAGATTCAACAATATACCTTACTAGTGTGTGGGATGATAACTCTGCTGACTTGGAGAATAGGTATAAGAATGGAGGCACCAGTGACTAAGCCCCTACCATCAAGGCCCTAGATACATCAGAAAATAAACCCAGGAGTAAGCTCTGTCCCCACCAGAGAGAGCAGACATGTGGAAGGCAAGACCAGTGTGAAGCATAGAGGAGAAATTTAATCAGGACCTAAAGTAACCAAAGTTATAGGCAAGGACTGGGTGTATTTCCCTTGTCCTGCCTGGCTCTGCACCACAGCTTCCTATCTCCACACCCTGCTATCGGCGCTACACCACTTACCATCTCCCTGGGAATGGTCTGCTCATGTCTCAGCCCGGTCTTTAATAGCCCAGATGCCCATGTGAGGCTTCTCCTGGGCTTATGTTATAGGCATGAATAGCATCTCAAAATCAAGCTGGGTGTCTGCAGCAGGCCTGGTGTAAAAGACATCTAGAGCATTGTATCAGACTGTTCTTGACATTGGTACTCCACTGTTAGATCCTTAAAGACCAAGGCCTTTGCATATGTCTTCTTGTTTATCCCTCACTTGACCTTATCAAATTGGCATTTTTTAAATGAATGAGGAGATTAGGCCTCAGAAAGGTTCAGCATTTGTGCAGGCTCCCACGGGAGATAGCAGGGGGCAGCTCAGGGATTTCCCTCCAGGTATGTCTCTGGAGCAACATGAATGTCTCAGAACCACATTTGCCACCTGCCAGCAGCACCAGCAGCTGTAGCTGCTCCTGCCTCCTGTCACCAGGCTTTCTGAACTATGTTAGCGTCACCTCTCAGTCTGAAGAGAAGACCACGTGGGTTGACCAGCATCCCGGTATGACAGAAACAAAGACAGCCCCAGTCAAGCCAGGTTTGAGGTTCTTTGTGACAGCCAGGCAGAGAGGTTCTCCAAAGCACTGGAGATCCACATTCTCCACTAGGTCTCAGTGCTGACTCTGCCTGGAGAAGGTTACTGAGGCATCTATGTCCATGAGGCCAGCAAGTATTGAAACAGTCTGGGAATTTTCTCTGCCCAGAGACTTCCCACTTTCCCCCTCCCCAGACTGTGTGTCAGCCTCCTAGGGCTGCAGGTGGCATCAAACAAAGGATTCATTCAATAAATATATATTCATTCAGTAAATATTTTTTGAGCACCCAGTGTGGGCCAAGACCACTAAAAGTATCTCTGAAATAATTTCTTAGATTACGGGTCTTGAAGGTTTGTGCAAGGTCATTTTTGGTGGTAACAGGAACATGAGTAGTCCTGTGAACTGGGTGACTCAAGGGAAGATTAGTCACTGGTGCTCATTGCTGCCCTTGGCCTTCTATTCCCACAGCTATCTACTAATTCCTGCTGCCCCTCAGGCCAAGGGCACTTCTATGGTGTTCTCTGTTACAAAGTGGCCTAGCAAAATAACCCCATATTCTAGATTCTTTCTTAGATCTATCCTCATCTAAAGTTACTAGTTCTTTAGAGGTCCAGATAAATTCTTTCAGGTTAATTCTTAGCAGGTAGTTAATGTATAAACCTCATTAAAATTGCATTTCAAAGGAATGGTTATATCTCTGCTTAAAAGAGTGATAACCAGTAGTCAAGTTGAAGGCCCTACCTGCCTCAGAAGGGAAGAGGTTGGTCCTGGATATCCCTGTAGCTCTCGATCATATCATTTAGTTTGACAGAGTAGCCACCTCTGGAAATAGCTGTGTCCCCAGAGAGTAAAGATGTCACTTGGTTTAACTCCAGGTAACTCAGACATTCATCGATTTCATAAGGATCTGATCCATGTCCTCCACGAACTCAAAAACAGATACTTTTCTCAAAATCCTGAAGTTCCATGAAAAGCCAAATAGTATTTTGGCTGAATAGAATTCTGGTGCAATCTAACCACAAGAAATGCTGTCCTTGGCACTGTGTGTTGAGTGTGGAATGGATGTTCCTCCCAGATCCCTTTTCAGTGTGTTTCTGCAAGAGGACCGTGGGCTTTTGCTTCTCAATGCCTCTCTCTCCTGAGGCCTGCCCTCGGGGTACTGGATGGAGCCTTTGCTCAAAGTGCCTGGGAGTTTGCATCCCCGAGTCATTTGCCAATAACTGATGGGCAAGTAGGTACAAAAGTCTATCTCGGAGGTGTACCTTCAGAATTCCTCTTCAGGATCAAGCTGAAATTACCCTTAGCAGGACTTTGCCCAAATTACGCAGTTGCTTGGCTTTCTCCTTCCCTGTCCTCCTTTTCCGACCTCTTTATCAGTTTTTCCTGGGAGGACTTCTTCATAAATCACTTGCACATGAATCCTCGTTCCAGGCTCTCCCTTTCTGGGGAAGTCTATTTAAGACAGGGTACATGAAGATAAGCGGTGTGCCAAACATACATTTTTAGCACCATTGTCCCAAGGAATGGGAAACCTTCAGTCTAAGTTCACATTTCTCGAAAATGTGTGATATTTTGCAACAGAAGTCCCTTTGGACCAAAAGTCCAACTCCCCTCCTCCCACTCCCATAGATACACCTTGATGTTCCTCCTGGAGGCTTCCACAGCATTTAACAGGCTGTACGTCTTAGCCAGAACTCCTCGAAGACAGAAACTATGTCTTAATTATTGCTTGGATTATAAGTGAAAGGATCAAATAAACCACATATTGCTGAGCACCTACAAAGTCCCAGGAGCTCTGCTAAGTAAAGAGATGCATAAATGTCATTGGAATGAAAATGACATTTGATACTCCTCTTGCAAATCATAGCTCAAGACACATTGAGTACCACATCACTGTAATCTTCTGATTATTCATTTCTTATGGGTATTTTTGCAGTTTTCATGAAATATTGTAAAATGGAGAAGTAGGAATTAGAAATGATAGCTTATCCCATTGGGTACAAGCCGCTGCAGATAGGTTACAATTAATGTCTAGCTTCTCACAGCAGGCATAAATGAATTGCTAGAAAAAAATCATTACGTCATAACCTCAGGCCAGACTTCTTAGAGGAAAAAGTTTATTTAAATAAAAACAACTGCTGATATTATGACATACTACATGCTTTTATCAACCACAAACAACATTTCAGGACTTCCAATTTGTCCTGATTGATAGCCATTCAAAGGCCATAGAGGGCCTTAACTGCTCCTCACATGCAGGTTTTCTTACAAGTCCTCCCTGAACTCTTAAACCATCAGAAAGATGTCAATAGTTTAGGAGAGAAAAGCTTAAATGTATCACTAGGTCAACGTTATATTTGGGATCTGTAAGAGAATCTATTAGGTTCCAAGTGCACAGTAGCAGGCAAAAGTGACAAAACTGAGATTCACTGTTGATGTCCTCATTAGTGAGGTTAAATGTCAGATGAATTAATGGCACCTGCCATGGGCTAATTGTACCTATTAGGGGATCATGGAAGACACTGGATCATGGCTCTGAGGCAACCTGACAAATGAATTAACAGAAAAAGTTAGCATGTGAGTAATTTATTATTTACTTCCACTTCTTGAGACAGAGGATATTTCTTATTAAACAATAGTGTGGAGTGAATGAGTCAAGAGCCATTATCCTCCTAGAGGAAGAGAGACATCAATCAGGACCCCCCAATCATTGAGTAGATCACGTCAAGGTTTTCTCACATGAGTTTGGTATGTCCTCTAAGGAAATGAAATCATGAAGTGAAGCAGGTAAAACTAAACCTCAGACAAATTAGTCCAGTTTCCTTTACTATTTTGGAGATGATGAAGAACTTCTCAAGAGTTGTACATACAGCTATATAGGATGAATAAATTAAAACAGACTTTATGGAACTACCTGGTATTAATGAGGTCTGTTATTTATAAATAGATTACTTGTGCTCTGTTTCTAGTACTGCTATTGAAAATAGCACCCAGAACATTGTAATTAACATCACAGGTTTCAAATAAAAGTTTAATAAGCAGGATCTAATATGGTACCTGACCCAGACAACATTATGATTCTATTATAAAATCATACAAAATTATGATGATCAAAAATAATAAAAGTGCTTTGAAATTTTCCCAAATATTGGCCACATGTGATACATCTTTTTCAAGAACGGCAAATACGTGGCATGAGGGTCAACTTCCCATGTCCACAGCAAGCATTGTTCAATGTCTGTCTCTATCATTCTTTCCTACTGATTATGACTGGGCCTCAGAATCCTTCTTAGTATAATGTTCAAGGCACTATGTACCAACTGGTTGGAGAAACATTAGTTAAAACCTAAATTTCATTAGGCTTATGAGATTTTAGAGAGGGTCATTTAAGACAGGGTGGAGAATAAATTTTGGACTCACATTCTTTCTCCATAATGGCTATCCTAAACCAAATGCTTACTATAGGTCACTATTCTCTGAACCTAAAATGCATTAATCCATTTTTATCCTCATAAAATCTCAATGTGGGAGATGCCATTAATTTTTTTATTCTGTATAATTGGGATAATGAAAGGTTAAGAAACTTGGTGAAAAATACCCGGCTGGTAATTGTCAGAGCTGGGTTTTAAGCCACTTGTTCTGGCTTCAGATCCTCCGCTTTGAACCACTAGGCAGAATAGAACTTAGAAGAAGAGGTAGTAACATAGGGACTAGAAAGAGTGAATCATTGAAATAAAGTATAAAAGAAAGTAAAATAACAGTAAAAAAAAAAAAAGCATTTTTTTTCTAGAATCATGAATATGATTCAAAAGTCTATTCAAAAGTCTTTGATCATATATACATGTATGTGTATTATATGATTACCTATTATATCTCATGGCAGACTAAATATATATCCATATGTGTGTATATATTCTACATGTTAATGGTAGCTACAATATGACATGTTAATATTTTTAAAAATACAAGAAAACTTTGTAAAATTTGACCTTTTTCAGTTATTCCAGCGGAAATCTATTTTCTGCAGAGAATAAAGGGTAAATGTCATATAGCTGAATCACAGACTACCGAAAAGGTTAAGGCAAAAGCAGAGCATCACTATAGTTCTTTTGGCCTAAGACATGAAAATAAGTAAACTTAACTTTATTCTGAAAAGATTCTTCTTATGTTTGTATGAGAGTCTATTTTCATGAATGGCAATTACAAAAAAAATGCAAGACAATGAAGTTAAAGATCCACTCTTGAATGTCAGCATCAAGGTTTTATCACATGATTTGGAAAAAAAATTCATAATGTTCTCTGCCTTTCCAGGAGGACATACCTGTTTGTCAAGCTTTTGTATTCTGTTCCTGCAGTGGGCAATGATTAAAGAATTGTGGGTTTCAGGATGAACCTTAGAAAAGGAAAAATGGTAAGAAATTCTTAGATTCTGTACATACCAATCACTATGGTCTCAATGATTATGTTCCCCCCAAAAAAATTAATATGTTGAAATTCTAACCCAATGCAACTTAATGGCATTTGGAACTGGGGACCTTTGGGAATATTAGGTCATGGGATCAGAGCTGTCATAAATGGGATTAGTTTCACAAACCAACTCAGGGAAGGAGAAAAAACCTGAGTGGGAATGGCAGGAAATGAGAAAGGAAAGAGGTAAGGGACAGGATGGGATTGGGAGGTCTGAAGCAGCTGATGACTGCAGCCAGCCCAAACTGTGGAAATAGCTTTATTTATGCAGTATATTTAACAAGGTAAATCTTAACACCTGAGGTAAAGATTAACTTTAAGGAGGAAAAGCTGTGTGCTTGCCCATACTAAGGAAAGTATGCATGGGCTATGTGACTTCTGGTAGGTGAAAAGAATGTTTGTTGTTAAAGGAGGAAAAGTGGTGGAGGGAAGGTTGTTCCCTGAACGTCTTCCCAGACTGTGAGGGCCCTGCCTCCTCACAGCCCATATTCCACAGATTAGTGCCCCAATGAAAGAGCCCTGGGACACGATGAAACAACTGCACTTCAATAAGGCCAACCAATTAAGCAGTGGGAAGGGGGAAAATTCACACCTACCAGGTACACGGCACACTCTCTGGGGTATGGACACAATTATAACCTTGACTCAAACTATAGAAAAGTAATGCATGTAACCCAAACCTTTATACCTCCCATAACATTCTGAAGTATAAAAAGAAAACACAGTAATAATATTTTTTTAAAAGACCACCAGGAAATGAGATACAGGCGTAGGTTTTGCCCCTAGCCCTGACCCTTAGCTCTATGTGCAAGTTACCTAGTCTCCACACACCTCAGATGTCTCATTCTTAAAAGGAAGATAATAATAGGATTTGCCTCATACAGTTATGACAAACATTGTTATATTAAATTTGTCGGCACATGGAAAACATTTACCACAGTGCCTAGCACATGGTGGGCGCTCAGTAAATATTTCTCTTAGTTGCACGAGGTCACATGACTGTTTCATTGCAAGTACATGGAGTTCACACACTCATTTTCTGTTCCTCTCAATCCCTGGTAGTTTTAAGCAGTAGCAGATTCTGGTCATTTATATGCCCAGTAAAATCATATGGATGGAGTTTGTGCTATTTCTCAGTTTCAGATACTGAGAGCAGCAGAAAGTAAAACCAGGCATTGGTAGAGAAAACAGGCAGAGCTTGTGTACCACAGGGACCAGCATCACCACTCTGTCCTCCTCATGGCACCCTAATGCACCTCCAGAAAGCATCGACTTGGAGGGGAGAAACACAGCAGACAGAGCAATTGTGGTAAAAACACAATTAATCTCTTTATTTTAAAGGGTGACACGAAGGTAGGATTTACGCCAATGATCTTGCAACCTCCATCCTGCTTATGATCATCCGTTGGCAATGCGGTTTTAATTAACCTCTTGACTAATTTTGAACAGCTGGAACCACCCGGAGGGTAATACGTTTTACTGAGGAACCTACTGTTGTGCCTGCTGTATCTCCCAAAACTTTAATCTTGTCAAGTCATTCCACCTTAAAAAACACTTTGGCATTTGAACATCTTTTCTTGTGTCTTCCGCTGTTGCAGAGCAGTCCGTGGAACACAAGCCTACCCTCTGCCTGGCAAAACACACAAACTTTGCAGGTGTTAGATTATTTTAATTTGCTGACAGCACATTTGGTGTGAAGTTGATTTTTCACAAATGCTGATTCAAATATTGTCACAAAACATTTCAAAATGTAACTTCTTCATAAGTAATACCCACAGATACAAAATCACTGAATAAAATTTTCAGCTGTATTTTCTGATTCGGTTACATAGATGTTCTTGATTTAAACTAAGCTAAACAGATTTTCTGTGACCATTTCATCTTTAAAAATAAAGCTAAAGATTTGCATTTGAAGTCTCTCTTAACTGAATCAAAAGCAGCATTTCCAAGTTAATGCCCAGCATCGTCTGAATGTCAATAGTCTTTGAGTAAACAGATACTCCTTCATTTCTCTTCCTTTAGTTAAGATACCTCTCATATCATCAGGAAATAAAAACTGCTAAGTGCACCAGAATGCAAATTCCTATTTTATATATTTGGGTAAGAAAATGATACATATTGAGAATAGCAGATAAGTGTTAACAAGTTCCCACGTCGCTTTTTCCTTTCCATCAATGGCAAATGTGGGAATTTATCTGTAAATGCCTTTGGAAATGGCACAAAATTGTGCTACAATTGGACCAAATAACCACATTGCTTGTGGTTTTGATACTTCCCCAGTAAAAGGTTATTTGGAATGAAGAGATCACAAGTCCTCCTTGTTTGTGGTCACAACAAAAAATTATAGCATAAAGAGCTTTTGCACATCCCCATTAGCTACAAAAGAAATGGCAAAAGAAATACAAAAGCATCTTATGTGCGTGTGCACACGTTCACATACATACATACAAAATACGCACGCTCACACACAAACACACAACTGGACCACCTGTCTAGGGTCCAGTGGAGGAAACACTTTTTCATTGCTAATTATAATGTTCTCAAAGGGACGAGTCAGAAAAAAATTACCATAAGAAATATAAGCCCAATTTGTGCAAATAGTACCGATTATATTCTCTGGGGGCTAAGTAGAATAGATGATGCTTAAACAGTATTCTTTAAATGCACATAGATTATTATTCCCCAAATTTCAGGGATGGGAGTCACCAACAGGGAATCCACAGAGGACACAAGAAGGTTACTGAAATTATCTTCCAGGAAAAAACCACATGGAAAATACTGTGGTTTTGCCCCTGCCTGCTGAGACCCTTCCCAGGCTGACACTACATGCCGATCACATTAGCACAACAATTACACCCAAGAAAGCAGTTTATAAAACAAGCACCACGCAACTGGGCATCATTTTCATCATAATCTACAACCTTTATCCTGAACAATACAATCTAACCACCAAAATACTAGATACTGCGGTTCTAGATAACAGGATGGCCCAAATTATCATTCAACTTCTTTTCTTGTTTAAAAGGTGGGTCCACTGGCACTTAAAAAAATAAGTCAGAAAATAATATGGCTTCAAGTGAACAAATAAATAAAAATTTCTTCGGAAGTCTTTGAGTTATCTATGGCTTTCCTCTTGACCTGGTTCTGTGGATAACTTTTCCCCCAGTTTTCTAATAAGTTCTGCTAGATCTTCTGTATTCTGAGATTTTTCTTCCAGGAGTTCATAGCGGAGACTTGAGATGTCCTGCTTGATTTCCTTCAGTTCCCCTTTGAAAAGTGAGAGTGACACTAAGTTGGCCATTAATACATAACACATAATGCCAAGAAACAAGTGACTCTGGGGTGGGACAAAATCAGTCCTAATTTCACATACATGTGTGTTTTGAATCCTTGGAAGGGAAAAACACTTCAAAATGGAGCAGGTTTCTATTTATTCAGGTTAGTATTTTGGTGAATAAAGAGATCACAAGTCCTCCTAAAATAATATAAAAGCGTGGCAGCCACTCACTTTTCTCAACCACTTCCTGGTCCCTCCAACCCTCTCTAAAAACAATAGCTTTTGATCTAGCGAGTGACATCTATCCTCCAACTGTGGAGAAATAGCCTATTTCCCACTATTTATGGGAACCAATGGTGGGTGAGAGCCTGTTGTCCTCATGCCCTGTCTTCAGCCCTCTCAGCTCTGCGTCCGGCCCCAGGTCACGTGTTGGGGCCCGTTTGTTCCTGTGTCACACTCACCTTCATTCACTTCATCACTTTCCTTGTCTATCTGGGCTTGCAGTACGTATCTTTTTATGAGCCTCTTCATTATTTTCTAGACAGAGAAAGGAGAAATGCACCTCAGTTTTATGTTCCTGAGAAATCTCTCATTTGCAGTAAGTTTCTGAGTCACCCTTCCTTTGGAAGTGACGGCTATCAGAGATTAAGCTGACAGGGCAGGCAACATATTTCCATATTTTGTTTTCTTTTAAAAGCAATTTTTATATTATCTGGCTAGGACTCAAAAGTGAATTCTTGAGACAAAAATAAGTTTATGACAAACATCTAATTCTTTATGTCCACTGTTTATATTTTATTTGAAAAGTATTAGAGCTAGACAGAGCCTTTCAGTTGGCAGGTTAAAGATAAGCAGTATTGCATGTAGTGATGACGATTAAGCTAATGTCTGCTCATTTATGCCCCACCTTGAACCCACCAAAAAATATAGCCAGTTAGGATTTTATACTTGCTGTTAATTTAGGAACGGCCAGTTTCAATGCATTAAAGTGTCTCAGTATCTGATGTCGATCATGCAGACATTGCTTTTACTGTGTAGTTTTCATAAAAAACAGGAATCTTAAGGTCTGCTGAAGAAGTCCTGGATTAACGTATGGCTTGCAAGAATCTATTTTTAAGAATATAACCTTTTCCATGGACAAGAATGTTCAGATTAGTAATGCTAACAATAGTAGAAAAAAATAAACCCTTAAGTGTCCGTCAACAGGGAATTATCGTAATACATCTTCATTTATTTATACAAAGGAATATGATACATTCACTAAAATCAAAAGTATATATTTTATAGAGAGAAAAACACAGTCTACAAACTATTACTTGTAAAAGTACTATTTAACTTGTTTATATAATATTACATGTACATTTATGTAATAATATTAAAATGTAAAGTGCCTGTAAAATTATGCACATATATACCCATACAGCCATCTGGCAGAATATTAAGCAAAATAAGCTGTCTTTGTTTCTTTATGATTTTTGTAATTTTATAATGTTTACCTTTTTGCAATGAACATGTAAATTCCAAGCTCCGGGATTCTAAAACTTAGTCTATTTATTTTCTCATGCAACTCTACTAATTAGAAAATGCCTGGCACATGGTACTTACCCATGAATTATTATTTGTTGAATTAATGCACTACTTTGATTTTGAGAAAAATATCTTAATAGTTCAATTTCCTTTAAAGAATCACATAGCTCAATTCTAAATATTATAACAACTAGCCTTGCTTCTTTAAAAATTCATGCTTACCTGATATTGTCTTGGAGGATTATTGAAACTATTTAAATGGAAATCTTCTGAACTCCTTATACTTAATTGTTTATTGTGCCCAACCTGTAATTTTTAAAGGATTGGAAATTGATTCTTAATTTTTCTTTTAAATAACATGAATTGTTAATGAGTTATATATATGAACTAATGAAATATTACATATAAAAATTATATTATCTATAAATATAGTGCCATTTCACTTCACTTGCTTAATATTTTATCTTCCAAAACAAATGAGTGGCACCCTGAGTGTGTTTGGGTTTCTCTGTGGCTGTTAAAGGCTGTCTGAGGAGGCTCCTAGACTTCATGGCTACCCGTCAGGTCATGGTGAGAGTCATGCTTTAACCTTCCCCAAGACACACACAGGGCAGAGGAAGAGGCGAGTGAGTCAGGGAGATGATGGTGGTGATCTCAGAAGTCCGCTGAGAAGGGTTAACAATCAGCCTGAGGGAGTCAAACATCCATCCCTGCGCCAAGGTCTGATGTGGCGCCCAAAGAAACTCCCGGGGACCAACGACGTGGGACACAATTTAGGTACCAGGAAAGCATTAATTAATCCATCTGAATTTTAGGTGCCATATAATATTCCATTTTGTTGGCACTTTTCAAGTCATATATTAGCCTGAACAGGCAAATAACAAATTAAAAAAATGTAAAGAAAAGTGGTCATGGACCAGGTTAACATGTACAAGGATGATTTTAAAACTTTTAAAATGCACTTTCTAATGGGAAAAAAAACAAACTGGTTTTACAAAAAGAAAAAAATATGTAGAGGAGCCTAAGCCAAACAGAGCAGCCCCAGATTCGCATGTGTGTGACCCACAAGTGTCTTCTAGGTGAAAAAGAAACTTCAAGACTGACTTCAAAGACATCCATGATTTCTATTTCTCAGTAACATTGAAGGTGCTATAACGGAAGTTCGGTAAGATTGAATTAAATCCTTGCCTTAACTTCAAAGTTTTCATCCTTTAAACGGCCACATGCTGAGTTAAAACCACCATGCACACATTTATCTAGTGAACAAATATGAGGTGCTGTGCTAGGCTCTGAGTATTCAATGAAGAATATAAACAATTATGGTCCAATTATGTTATAATAACAAGAAAAACATGGCAAAGCTGATAAGATCCATAAAAATGTATAAATCTGAAAATACTAGATCACATAACTTTTCAAGCTATTGCATTTTTCCCTTTCACTTCCTCTAAAAATGTCAGCAAAATATCCATATATTTTTACTTATGTTCACTTTCATGAGGATAAAATGACATAATTCACTAAATTAATCAAAGAGAGACAGATTGGATACTCAGAAAGAGCACTTGAAGGGAACCTGAAGACTAACTACTGTCTGGTTCCTCTGCAAGCTAGCAGATTGTTGAGATGCTTAAACTTTGTATAATCCTTTCTAACGATGCAGAGAATAGTCTGGTTCACTTCTATCATCCTTCAAGCCCTACTAAAGTATGACTTAGTGAAATATGTGAAAATGTAAACACAACATTTTAAAGAATATAATGGGAACTATGGGTTTCAAACTCTAAGGTATGTCTTAAGGATGTCACTAAATGTGAGGACCTTGGTGTAAGCTCATGTCATCCCATTATGATAGAGCATGGAAGTGAAGACAGCCTCATAACCACAGAGGAGTTTTCTGACAAAGGAAATACTTGCAGATCATGCCTTTGATTTCTTCTATTCATTAACTCACTATTGACATTGTGGGCTGGATAACTCTTTGATGTGTGCAAAAGGGATTGTCCTACGCACTGTAGAATGCTTAGCTGTGTCGCTGGCTTCTGTCCACTAGATGCCAATGAAAGCTCCCTCATCAACCTGGTGACAAGCAGAAATGCTTCCAGGTATTATCAAATGCATGTTGGTAGAGATGGGGGGGCAAAATCACCACTGGTTAGGAATGACTGGTATAGTTAAATGATACATAACTAAACAGCTATACATTCATTTACAGCATTTTTATGTGACTAGTTCTGCTCTAAGCCTGACAGTTTTAGATGACAATAGAACTTTTTTTGGCAAAAATAAATTTGTAGTCATTTTCTAATGCATCATAGAAATTCAACACTTACTTGTTAAAAATTGAATAATATAGAGAAATAGTTACGTAAGAATGGTGCAAAGAAGCATTATTACCACTTGGTGGCAGAAAATCCTAATATATAATTGGTTCCATGTACAATTACGAAAATAATTTCATATCTGGAAAGTCATGTCTATAATTCTTTTGCACATATAAGGAAATTCAACTTGCAATATGAATAGTATTTAAACCATAGGGATTTGTGTATTTATAGATTGTGCCAACAAGTATAATGCCACAGGAGCCAGAAATGAGCAGCTGGTTGACCGGAAGCAATGGAAGGATTGGGTGCAAGCTTTGTTCTGGATTAATATACAAATAAACACTCTCTTCAATACAGATTGAACCACTGCCTATCTTTTTTTCATACTTTCTACTACATTTTCTGCATTCTTTATGCTTTTTCTTTTCCCATTTCCTAACAAATAGAGGGATATTAAAATTTCTCATCTTGTAGGTTCATTGTAGGTTAGAGTTACGAACGTTAAATAACTTGTCTGTTATTCATTAAAAGGAATAACTCTGAAGCTTTGGCCTTCAGAATTTCTTACATTGCTGTACATAGCAAGAGTTCTGGGAGTCTCCCACTTCCCACAAGCATCAAGGTCCTGAAGCCAGGAATAAAGCAGTGAACTAGAAGGTATAGGCAATATATTCAGAAGGAAAATGGAGCTGGGTTGGACAGTGCCTGTAAACATTTTGCTTTGGAATCAAGTAGAAATGGATTTAAATTCTGGCTCTGTCACTTATCTGAAATAGGACTTTGGGTGGCAAGTGATTTCACTGCTATATTCCCAAGATCATCCAGTACAGAATAGTAAAAATAACATGACCTATCTCCTAGATATGTGAGGATTAAAAGAGAAGAGGTGTGTAGAATGTGTAGTGTGGCATATAGTAGGCTTTCAATGATTGTTGATAACTGCTACCATTATATAGAAGGAGGAATATCTACTTTGTGGCTTTAGGTCTGGCTCATGGTTAGCTTTACTCTACAGATGATGCTGGATTTACAATGGAGCCGTGTTCTGATAAACTTATTAGAAACTGAAAATGTTGTAAGTTGAAAGCGAATTTAATATGCCTAACTATTGAACATCATAACATAGCCTCGCCTATTTTAAACATGTTCAGAACACTTACCTTAGCTTACAGTTGGGCAAAATCATGTAACACAAAGCTGATTTTATAACAAAGTTTTTAAAACTTTTAATCAAAATTTTAAATTTGAGGTATGGTTTCCACTGAATGCAGAGTGCCTGCGCACCATCATAAAGTCAGGTGAACTAAGTAAGTCACAGACTGTAGTCAATTTATTCTGCAGATAGTTCACCAAATATTGCTTTTTACCTATGCACCCAAGCTCATGTAAGTCATTCAGAGAATGAAATATTCAGTGATACTCACATCCAGAATCTTCCAAGGTATTTCTAGACTAAACGATGTATTTCCAGACCTTATGGCCAGAGGTTTTACTCTAGACATCTGGAGAGGAGGATTGGGAATTTGTACAAAATCACATGCAGACTGGTCCTAGTGAAACTGAACCCAGCTGGAACCATGACTTTCATCAGATGATTAAAAGGATATTCTCTGCCCTAAGTAAAAGGTAAACCACAGTGCCTGGGTACACAACCAATGAAAAAAAAAAAAAAACTCACGCAATCCAGTGTAGACTGGGCCTATTTTACTGCACATAAACACCTGCTCTGAAATGGACAGCTTCAGAGTGACCTATGCAGAAGCTGGAACTCAGCAGCTATTCAAGAGATAGTTTGGCATTTTCAGGTTTACAATGTAATAGTGTATGCAGAGACGGATTTTTAATTCATGCTCTCCTTTCAGATTGTTTATCTGTAAAGCTAATGCTAGCAACCACCTTTAGAGTTGAAGGGTGTGACTAAAGATAATGAATGCATGCCTTGTTTCAAAAAATATTTTATATATGTAAATAGAATATAAATAGTTGCTATACTATACTTCTTTTTATTTGTATCATTTTTAATTATTTTATTGTGGTTTTTTTTTTGTTATTTTATTTCCTAATATTTTCAATCCTAGTTGGTTAGCTCCGTGGATGTGGAAACCGAGGCTATCAAGGGCCAACACCGTGTACATATGTGCACGTGTATGTGTGCTCTACACAGTCAGTTGAAATGCCCTTTGCAAAATTATAGGAAGTCTCTTTTGTATTAGATATTTTGTATGTCATAAATGGGAATAGGTGAAAAGAGAAAGAGTCATGTCCTTGGATTATTTAATTAAGAATTAGTAGTTTGCATTGTCAATGTAGTGAATGCAGACTACTAATTGTATGCTTTAAAACAATTAAAATGGTAAATTTTATGCAATGTATATCTTACTACAATAAAAATAAATTTTAAAAAATCAGTTGTCTGTATATATATGTACTAACCTGAAGTTATCTGGGCTATTACGCATCTATAGATTTTGTAGAGGAATACTGTTATTCTCAAGACCAATACTTCATGACTCTTAAGTGTAAGAAAATACAGTGAGCTATATTATCGATTAGAATTCAGCTCTCATGGGTGTAAGTAAGTCTAAATAATATTACTAGCTGAAAGTTCACTGGGTCTTTTCCCTTTAAGCAACACAATATTTAAAATACATAGATGAAGTTAAACTTGTAAGATGGATGATATCTACAAATGTTAATCCCTTATTGAACTATTATTATTTATTACTTACTACACATGGCACAAGTGATTGGGACCAAGCAGTGTGTCACCAGGGATAGGATTTATTTTCGAAT
This sequence comes from Loris lydekkerianus, assembly GCA_963574355.1. Taxonomy (NCBI): domain Eukaryota; kingdom Metazoa; phylum Chordata; class Mammalia; order Primates; family Lorisidae; genus Loris; species Loris lydekkerianus. The sequence goes on along the minus strand of CAUYPK010097241.1, from coordinate 18,056 downwards.
ATATCCACTTATTAGTGGAACCTTTGGGAAAAATCATTGAATCACTTCACTTTGCTCCACTTTTCTTTTGTGATATGTGCATAGGATCTAATGACATAATTGATTAAAATGACCTATCAATTTATTAAATCTTTTCAGTTAGCTACTTTGGGGAGATGCGCTATTCATATTCCTCCGTTTTCTCCTGCCCCTTCATCTTCCTGTCCACGTGTCTATCCTTCCGTCCACTCATGCATTTGTTCCTTCCACAGATGCCTGTGAGTATCACAACACGGATGTTAGATCTGTCCTCCTCAAGTCCACACCTTCGTCAGTTAGCCTGCCTCAGCTTGGGCAGGGGGATTAATCAGTTAACACACCATGACGAGTATCACCAAGGAAGAAGAAAGGCAGGAACGGACTAAGACGTTATGTCGGAACACACACTTCCTACTGTGTGCTTTGCCAGGCATTTTATTCCATTCATGTTCATGACCCTTTGAGGTACAAACGAAGTAGCTCAGGTCTGAAAAGGCCATGAAACTTGTCCAAGTCCATTGCTGGAAAGTGACGGGACCACAAGATGATTTGTGTGTATGTGTGTGTGTTGCTGGCAAACATACTGTAAAAATCTTCATTTTGTTGCCATTATAGGGTCAATGTATGCTGACTTTCAAACTTACTCTGATACTACTGTTATCATTACTATTTCTTCTATTCACTACTTACTTTTTTTTCAAATTCGTTTTTCCAGATTGGTAACTTCTTTCATTTTCTGTTGGCATTCTTTCTCTATGACTTTCAGCCCTGGTAATTATTTCTCTGTCCTTAATGGACTAGTATCACTACCAAGTTGTGTGGTGCTATTTATTCTTGCTGTTCTCTAATAACAATAAAAATAATAAATCGCTATTACATACCTACAACGTGTTATGTGCCAGATCCTGTTGTAAGAACTTTAGTGTATTAGCAAATTTAATATTCAAAACAACTTTTGGATATCAGCATAATTCCTGCCTATGTTCCACAAATGAGTAAATAGCCTTAGTGAGACTGCATTCTAAGTAGAACACACACAGACATGCATTATGATAGAAATTGCTTATAAAATATTTGAGCTTAATTTTCTATGTTTCCTTATCATTTTATTCATGATAATCAGGAGACTGAGCTGGCAGGCTTTTTCTGTAAAGTGCCAGATAGTAAATATTTAAGGCTTTGTAGGCCATATAATAATCTCTGCCACTTATTCTTTATTTTTTTCATAACCCTTTAGAAACATTAAAAAAAATAAAATAAAATAAAAGCTCTCTCATTCTAAACAAAAACAAACTGAAGACAAAATGTGGCAGAGGGCTCTGGTCTGTTGACCCTCTATACTGACCTCCTCAGCACCAAGCTGTCTTTTCTAGAGTGAAATTGATTTATAGCTCTGTTATCTGCATTATTTCCTATTTCATAAATTTCACTTATCTGAACCATTCTTTAATGCAATCTAGACTCACCTGGTAATCAAGAGGAAGCCAAATAAATCTTATCCAAATAGCAAGATTCTACCAACTTGTAATGGTCTAATCTGTTGACTGTCTTGGAAGACCAGGGATATATCCATTTTTGCCTTCTAGCTGTCTACTCTCAACCTGTGCCGCCATATTGCTGTGGTTGAGTCCCAGACCATGGCAGGTCTCACAGAATCTGCACTTAGGTCTGCACACACCTGCCACCTCCTGCTGTGGCCCTTCCTGCCTGTGTGGTGTTCTTTGGAAGGGAAGTTCTTCCCTACAAACCTCCTACTCTTACTAGCACTGTGGCCCAGGGTTTCTCTTATCCTCAAGCTCTCCTTTGTGTTCTGATTTGAAATGGGAATGGTTGACAAACTTGTGGCAGGGCTGATCAGAAAGAAAGCCGGGAGGCTAGATACCACATAGGCCTTAAGAGGATTCCCATGTGGTTGAGAGAGGTAATGAACCCAGCTTAAAAAAAAAAAAAAAAGAAGAAGAAGAAGAAAAACAACAACAAAACAAACAAACAAACAAAAAAAAAACCCCACATGGACTCTGTCCCTGGCATTTGTGTTTTGTGGAGCGGGTGCATAGCACACCTCTGGCCAGTGAGACATGGTAACAGAAACTGTTGGGAGGTTTTTCTTAGGCTGGCAGCAGATTCAGCTAGCAAGCCCCAGCTTTCCTTTGTCCCACTCTTTCTACATGCCTGAAAAGTGGGTGTGATGGCTGGAGGTAAAGCTGTCATCTTACATCAGACGAAGACAAAAAATCTAGGAGAATCACAGAGTCTCACCCCTGACAACAGCCATGTCCTGCCTAATTCTGGACAGTTATGTAAGGGAAGGGAGAAACTATTGTCTTGTTTAAACCCCCACGATTCGGATTTTAGATGATTACGTGCAATTGAAGGCAAGTCCTACCTGACACTACCCTTCTCCTAATTCATCCTTTCATCATTTCCCTTTAGCAACAAGCATTTATTGCCCCCTATTGTGTGCTGGCTACAAGAAGGAAGTGCATGTCCTCATCATTGAGAAGTTTGCTGCTCCTAATTAGGGAGCAGACGCATCTCCAGGGCACACTGGTCATTATTAACTGTGTCAGTCTCAACAGTGTCTCTCCCTGTCACTTCATCATCACTGACACTTAAGGGGCACCGTGTGCTGTGCAGAGAGCTAGTCACACCCTCCATCAGGTTCTCAACAGATTCCTCCCTTATTTTAATTTTCCCTCCTTCACATCACCACTTTCACATCTCCTTACAAGCCCCCATAACCATGTGCTCAATGTCTTAAACACCCATGTGGTTCCATTTGCTAACCTAGCCACGGCTTACTTCTACCTCTCAATAACTGATTGCTTGAGAATTATTAAAATAGCTAATTCTTTATTTTCAAATTCTTATTTTGAATATTCGTTCCTTTCTCCGAAAGGATAATCCTGATCATATGTGCAACTCTGTATTTTCAAATGGCACCTTACCTGCTTTTTGCCGAGTGATAATTTTGAAAGGTCTTCATGACTTCCTAAGATTCCGAATTTCTTTTCTTCATTTCTCTTTTAAAGGTAGAAAGTACAATGAGTCCTGTAGCACAGCCAATTTCACCGTTCAGTCTGTATTTTGAAAACCACCCAGTCTCATTTCCCCAATAACTTTTAAGGAGAGAAACACATCCTTCCTGGGTTCCTCCCTTTGCCAAGTGCTTGGACACTTCCTCTGGACCCTGGATTCTCTCGTGCGCAGCTCTCACCAGACCCGTGAACTACACACCTAATGATGTTACTAAAGTAAGGGAACTGCTACTCCACTGAGTTCTACAAGTTGTGCAGCCAGAAGAATGCCAAAGATGGCATATTTTCCAAAATTCCTACCTAAAATAACCATAGTAAAGAGGTTAAAGAGGGATTACACTTAAAGAGGGATTTACAATTCTCAAAGCATTTTGATGTATTTATTTGATAGGTAGGATTTTTATTCCCCAATTACAGTTGAGGAAACTAGAACTCAGAGAGTTTGATACATAGGAGAGAATCCCAAGCAGTAAAGGGCAAACCAAGCATGATTAGAATGTTTCTTTTTAATTCAATGATGGAATCTTATCATTACAAGGAACCTTCATAATCATATGGACCAACTGTCCACCCAGTGCAGGCAGGAAGATATTCAGTAGATTCCTAACAGCCATCTGGCACTTGTTAACCATCTCCAACCATGGGTAGCTCACTCCTTCCAATGGCAGCTCCTCCCTCTGTTGGGAAGATCTTGCTGCTATAAGTTTGCTCTTCCATTGAACTAGAATTGAACTATTTGAAACTTGTCTTTAACCCTCTTTTTATTTTTGAAGGGACAAAAAAAGCAAGTGTATTCTCTAATAAATTGGGAATTCTAAAGATATTCTTAATCCCCTTCAATCTTTTTTTCCTAGAAGGAATAGCCAGCTCCTTCTCTCTCCCCTCTTAGGACACTGCATCCATAGCTGTCCCCCTCCTGGGCCCCTCCCAGTGGCCCAGTGCTCCTCTGAGGACAGTTTCTGCCCTCAGCAGCGATGGCTGAGCAGGGTCAGCCTCCACCTCCCGCCTCCAGTTACACACACTGTTCTCTACACACGGCCTAACATACTGTGATCATCCTGCCTCCTCATGGAAGCACTATATCACGTTTCTGAGGCTTCATTGCCTAGTGAGATTATTGTTTTTAATTAGTACACTTATAGATTTCCCATATTGCATGTAAGCAACTAATTTCTGCATTTTTCAATGGAGACCTTATTTAAGAGTCTGTCAGATTCCCCTGAGTCATGATCAGCTGACGATTCTTTACCTTGCTCTGTAAACTGAAGGTGAAATGAGGGACATGTCACCACATCAGCAAAAACAGAACCTAGAATTGCTCTCCCTTTCCGTACTGACTCCAGATAATATAAAACATTATTTTAGCTATATTTCACAAATTTTTCATATGCCCTTTTAATTATGAAATGTCCAATGAGCTCATATTAAGCAGACAAGTCAAAGGACCAGGCTACACTAAGTGACTGCATCTGAGACTGGATGGACATGTCATCTGGAACCACTTCTTTTTAAAGGTATGTGACACAGTGGTTATAATAATCACAGAACTGAAGAATACAATTATCTAATAAGATATTGAGCCAAATATATACCTTGTTCATCTCTGCATCCTCCTGGAAACCTTTTTTATGACCCTGGAACAGCTCAGAAATCCATTTTTTAAGCTTCAATAAGAGATAAAGCAGAGACTTTGGACTTGGCACCAGGTTGAAGGGAACAGGAAGTGTTCTCCCCTCTTCAAAGTAGGAAAACCAAAGTTTGGCCCTTGCGAATTTCCACTCCACATCAGCGTCATCCTATACACACAGACGTGAGATTCAGCAAGGAAACACGTATACAGAGCTGCTGGGATGCTTCTAACCTCGTGTGGCGAGATGGAAGAACAAGGCCTGCAGACACTCTCAGACCTCAAAGAATGCTCCAGGATTATTCAAAATGTTAGCTTTATACACTCTTTCCTAAATCTGTCAAAAATTTTCTCAGCCTTACAGGACTATAGACCTCAAAGCTATCATATATTTATAAATACACTGAAAGATATAAATGTATTTTCCTACATTCTGAAAAACACTATGGAAAATTACTCTTTCATTCTGCCCTGGGTCACTCATCAATTTAGGACACAAACCAAGATTTCTGGAATAAAAATTTACATTATCACTCTTAACTTGGAAAAGGGTCATTTTTGAACATCACTCTAAAAAGACTTGGAGAACAGTAGTATTCATAAATAATAATTTTAGAACAAAATATAAATTCATGCTGATCTAGTATTCTTAAGGGTTTTTTTTTAAAATCAATTAAAAATCAAATCAGACAACATTTCTACTTCTCATGCCTTACTGCCCGACCATGCGCTATCCATGTTGCGTGTGGAGGCAAAAAGTTAACATTTTCTAGATTGCTGACCAAATGAGATTGCATGAATCATTATGAAAGTTTTACAATACACAAAAATGAAGAATGATAAAATCTGCCCAAATGGAAACAAATAAAGCCCTCTCAGCAAGACTGATAAGTCAACAAGTAGGAACTTGCATGATGAAGCAGAAAGGACGCTATCAACTGTGTTTTTTAGAAGTGAAATAATGGGCCATAACACCATTTGTCTCCACAATTTTGTAGTGACCCATATATATGAAATAGAAAAAACAAAGCACTCCATGTTTTCTGGCTCATTGGTGTGTTAGCCGTTGGAACAGTGAAAACACATAGGCGTGAACTATGAAAAGAAATATTGATTATACCTCAATTTCCTGGAATGAGCTGTTGATCATTGCAATTAACATATTTAGTAAAACGATGACCATTGTAACATTATAGACTCCATAAAGAACGTAACCAATGTTTTCAATGAATTTATGATTATAGTTGATGACCACTGATTTCACTTCAGAAAGTCCAAATATAGCCCAGAACAGTGTCTTAAAACTCTCTTCCACTCTGGGGGAAAATGAAAGAAAGAAAAAAAATAAGAAAGTGTATAAATAAATAATAATAATCCCACAAGAGTGATTTAATTTAGTGTCTTTGTAAATACTATTTATGAGAAAATTATTTACTTCTCTGAACCGAATTTTTCTCTTCTGTAAATTAAATTGGGCATAACAGGATTGTTGCAAGGATGAAGTAATATTATCATGTGAAGTACATACTCAGAGCTAAATATCTGGCACATTATAAGCTCTCAATAAATGCTAATGATATAACCTCATTACCATAGATATTAACATTTAAATCTCCATAGCTCTGGCAATGTATTAATAAATGTATTACTCAAAAATAATAACATTTCTTAGAGTCCTTTCAGGTTTCCTGCTGATCTAAACTTCCACACATATCCAATAAATAGATAATAAAATAATATATGTCTTAATATCAAAAATGACAATATGTATAAACAGATAATGTAACCCAAACCAATGAGATGTTTCAGGAAATTAAATGCTTTAGACATACTTATTGACCAAAACTAAGACCAACTACTGAACACAGGTGGTTTTATTTCCTGCATTTAAAAGAAACAATAGGTTATGCTTCAGCTGATGCTTCTTGTTGTAACACTAAAGACCCAACATTTGAGTAACCTGTTCCAAACATACTGGATAAAAAACACATGTGCCCATAATGACCTAAGTTAAAACTCTTGTCGGTACTAATAACTCAGATCTTCTCAATGATAACATGGAAGAAATTGAATTAGGACAGCAGCTGTTTTCACAGTTGGTTCTCCAGGAGTCCCCAGTTAGCACAGGGACTAAAGAGCAACAGATGTGAGAGGCAGTCAACAAAGGGTCACATCCTTGCTCTTCCAAATAGTAGCAGTTATGGAACATTCTGCAAATTATTTAACTTTTGTGAATTTCAGTTTCCTCATTTTGTGAAGCACAAATTATAAGGGTTGCATGCGAAGTATTTACCACACCTGGTTCTAAAACTAGTTGTTATCATTTAATACTAGGAAAGCTCCTACATCTTAGAGTTTTTCCAACTCATTTTAAAAGCCTCTCATTTTGCGAAAGCATAGAGGTGAGGTCTTCACCAAAATAGGATTTATCCCCTGAACTTACATAAACAAACACTTTAATTTGCAATACCTATCACCAGAACATCTGAGATCACATACGTTGTGAAAGCTTCATTTTGTTTTGCCCCAATGTAGTAGGAGTAGAGGTTGAACATTCCAATCATGAAGGCCACGAACACCATGATGAATATGACCATGAACTTGAAGATGTCCTTCACTGTTCTCCCAAGTGAGATCTGCAGAGGTCCAAAGCTCTCATTTGCTGGTAAAATATAAGCTATTCTGGAGAAACTTAAAACTACAGCAATTGCATAAAGACCTTCAGATATAATTTGAGGATCAGAGGGGTCCCACTTTATCCTGGCTAGGAAAAAGCAAAGGCAAGAGTTACGGTGAGTTTCTTTAAGTTGTTTATTTGGGTAACTTCTTTCCCAAGAGAGACATATAATTAGCCATCAAGTTCTTAAATGGAATTCTCAAATCTTAAAGGGCTTAAGTGTCAACCATATTTTAGCTTCTGAATTTATTGAGAAGATGACCCCTTAGGTTTACTAGCACGTTTCCAAAAGATATAGTATAACAGTGAAGAAGTCAGATTCAGTCTGTATCTGTAAAAATTCGCACATATATATACACAAATATGTACACAGAGGGTGCCAAAAAAATACATATTTTAAGAAAAAAAACTGTATTAAAATTGTAATCTCAATACATTTGACTTTGATGATTATAAGAGATACAAGATACAAGATAATAAACATTATTGGCGTATGCTGAGAATAACAATTTTAGTAGTTAATGTGGGTAATACATATATATATAAAATTCACATATATAAAATCTCAACTGAGAGAACTTGTGAAAATTACTTAGCTTCTCTTAATTTTTTTCTCCATTTTAAAAAATGCGATAATATAACTCCTACCTCTCTCATCTCTGTGAGAATTCAGTAAGTCAACATACGCTCAGTGTTTAGAAAATGCCCGGCACTTAATAAATGGTAGCATTTATTCTTTAATCTTAAACTATAATGACACTATAATGTAATCTGGGGCTTGTAGAATGCTTGTAGTTATTTAAACTTATTAGAAGCAATTTTTATTGGTCATTCAAACAAGTCTATTTTTACCATAAAATGTAGGAATTATTCACTTAGGAATTTTTATGGCATTATTACATCAGGTCCTCAAAACCCAATTAAGAAACTATTATGAATAAAAATGGAAAACAGTGTGCAAGAAAGAGGAAAACTATGATCATAAATTTTTATTTATTTTGCTGAGAAGTGAAATTAGGAAAGGATAACAAGAAACTAATAAAAGCAGCTTCCTTCTTTATAAGTGCTTTGAATATAAATATCATCTATGAATAGACAACTGTGACTTCTAAAAATCTGTATATATTCTAACCAGGGCTGTGGTGGGAGCCTGTAGTACCAGCTACTTGGGTGGCTGAGACAGGAAGATGGCTTGAACCCAGGAGTTGGAGGTAGCTGTGAGCTAGGCTGACACCACAGCAATCTAGCCTGTGCAACAGAGTGAGACTGTGTCTCAAAAAAAAAAAAAAAAAAAAAAAAAATCTGTATATATTCAAAAAATGTTTAAATTAAACATTAAAATAGATACTAAAAATAATAATTAAAAAGAGTTTCTGATGTGATATAACAATAAATCCATAGAGATGCCAAGTGAATGTTAACTGATTTCTAAAAAGAGGGAAGGAGGGATTTTCCCACCGTTAGTCACTTTCCTCGTGGGGAGGTGGAATGACTTACCCGATTGCTAAATCGGGATGAGTAACTGGGCGTCTGTGACTCAGCAGAGAATTATCCTCTGGTCTTCCCTGGAGGAATCTCACCTGATGACCCTTGCTCCTCTGCCCCTTATGGGAAGAACTGCCCTGATGCATTGTTTCTGGAAATTGGAGGATACATCTGCCTAATTCTGGGATATTACTGAGTCCATTGGCTAATAGATTCACATCTATGTCATCCACCCTGGATTTTATCAGTATTACAGGTGTGATCTGGTCTGCACATTAACTTCTTGTTTTATTTCTTAACTAGTTTGGGGTCTGGCTGGGAAATATTTATTAGATATCCCAACAATTCTTTTGCTTTCAAATAGGTTTAAATGGACATGGTACTCAAATGTAAGCTTTTTGTTGTACATATTTATAGGATACGATGAGATGTTTCACACATGTATATATTGCACAAAGATTAAATCAAGCTAATCAACATATTCATCAACTTACATACTTATCATTTTCTTGGGTGTTAAGAACATGTAAAACCTACCATGTTAGCAATTTCCAAGTTTACAGTATGTTATTATTAACTATAGTCATCATGTCATATGATAGACTCCAGAACTTATTTCTCCTCCCTAACAGAAACTTTGCTTCCACTTCAGCCCTGGCAAACACCATCACTCTCTCACTCTATGAGTTTCACTTATTTTATGACTCCACCTATCATTGAGATCACTCAGTTTTTGTCTTTCTTTGCCTGGTATACTTCACTTAGGATAATGTCTTCCAGCCTCATGTATGTTTTCACAAAAGGGCAAGATTTCTTTCTTTTTTAAGGCCAAGGCCAAATAGTATCTTTTACACATATGTACCACTCAAATGTGAACTATTTTTGATAGAAAGGAGGAAAAAAATAAATCCAAGACATAAGAAAGACATTTTCAATGAAGTTTGAGATAAAAGATGATTTCTCATGACCTAGAGAGGCTTCCAGCAAGTGGAAAAATCAAAGGAAGAAGTAGAGTGTATGCTTCTTCAGAGAGGTGCTCATTCTTTAGATGCAGATGTTGGAAGCTAACCAAAAAATTCATGAAAATTGGAAAGTCACTCAATTACTACTGGCATCTACTAAACAAGAAAATTCTGCATTTTTATTAATTTACTATATGTTGACTATGTACTGTAAACTCACCCAAATTGTAGTATTTCACATTGTCTCCCAATGTAACTTTTGTCAAGTCCTTCAAAGTATCATTTGCATCAATGATGCTCTGGGCTTTGGAAGCATGCCAAAAAGCCATGAATCTCGCAATGAAGGAGGCTGCAAAGATGGCCAACATGCCAAAGTCAAGCATATTCCACAACTCGAACAAGTATTCCTTGGGACCCTGAGTCCAAATTTCTTTACATTCGGCCCATATCATGCCTGCATTAGAAAGGGGTCAAAATGTCAATTCAACTTCATTCCAGCCTTAGGTTGTTCAATAAAACAAAATAAATTTTAAAGGTCTCAGTATGACATTGAAAATTTAGCTCCAACCTGCTCATCCAGCCATAATTCCCACACTTCCACAAATCACAAATCCCAGCAATGTCGGTGCATTACTTGGAAGCAATTTGACAAAGTTCATTGATAGCCTGTTGATCTCCTTGGTTCATGCATGAAAATATATTTTGGGCTGGGCATGGTGGCTCATGCCTATAAACCTAGCACTCTGGGAGGCCGAAGTGGGTGGATTGCCCGAGGTCACAGACTTGAGACCAGCTTGAGCAAGAGTGAGACCCAGGCTCTATAAATAAATAGCCAGGTGTTGTGGTGGGTGCTTGTAGTCCCAGCTACTCCAGAAGCTGAGGAAAGAGAATTGCTTGAGTCCAAGAGTTAGAGGCTGCTGTGAGCTATGACGCCACTATACTCTACCAAGGGTGACAAAATGAGACTCTGTCTCTAAAAATATATATATATAGATAGATGATATAGATATAGATATATTTAAAAGGTGTTTATTATAGGATACATTATAATAACCAAAACACACAAACATATCCACACCAACACTCTGAAGTAGAAATAATCACAGAGCTTTGACAGATGGAGTATTTTGAGGCCATTTAATATATTGTACTAATTACCTTGGGGTAGTGGCTATGAGAATGCCCCTAGCTCACCGCCATCTATAGGAGGACTTCAGCTACTACCCTCTGAAAAGCATTGCCACTTTTGTCCAAGGCCATGCTTCCCCTCCCAATGATTGAGGGTGCCCCTTCTTGGGAGACATGGGACTCCTTTGGTGGATGACTGGATCAACTATCTCGTGGCAGCCCTGCTAAACTTTGGTTAGACAGAAAGAAGATCAAGGCTGCTTCTGTCCCCCTTGACTTGCTTCTAATCCCATCCCTTGACTTGTGTCCCACTCTAACTTTCCTTGTGACCTTCCTTAGAAGTTCTCTCCCCATTTTCTCTCATAAGACATTTTCCTTGATAAAATTTCCATTGTCCTTAATAAAACTCTAGTACATTTAACCTTTGTGCCTACTTCTTAGAAGACGTGAACTAATGCAATTTGGAAAATCTTTACATCATAATGTTAAGTAAGAAAGTTTAAAATGTTATGTAATCCATGACTTCATCTTTAAAACAGGCTTCGTAAAAGACAGAAGAAGTGTCAGGAACATATTAATAGTAGTTATCTTTTTCTGATGGAATTACTAATAATACTGCACATGTGATATTCAGGACATTGGAATCAAACTGCCATGAATTGGAAACCTTGTTCTTCCTCTTATTGCCTGTAAATTCTCTGGAAAGTTAAACTTTCTAAAATTCAACTTGTAGAATGTGGAGGACAGAATTATTACAAGACAAATAAAACATAAAATGCAAAGCATAGTGCCTGGCACTTGGAAAGAATTATGACTAACACAGAGCATTTACTGCTTTAAATTTTTCTTAATTGGCATATATTTTCTTTCTTAATTTGAAAAAATCACTTTATTTAAAAAGAAGTTACTTTACCCCCATTGTCTAAGATACCCCACTCTGACATCCTGCCTCTTCTTAGAGGCATCTGGAGAAATAAAATACAAACTCCCAATAATCAATCCATCAGAAAGTCTTTCGTAACTTCTGGTTGAAGTGAATCTTCTCTTACCCTCAGCAAACCTGTGCCCCAAATTCTCACAACCTTTGTCCTGTCAGTCACAGAAGCTGCTATATGAATGGCTGCAGAGCCCTGTAAGGCTTGTTAAGAACACACCGCAGCCTCTGCTCTCCAAGGGTACATCCTGTGCTCTTTCTCAGACGAGCAATCAGTCCAGCACAAAGGACGTGGTCTAAAGAGCAGATAGCTTCATTACTTATTTTGAGTTACTTCGGGTTAAGAGGGAATGAGTATTGAATTCACATATACCCTAGTGGATCAAATCTGCTTAATATAACAGAAAATACTGTAGGGGCCCTTGAGCACACACAGCCACACTCAACTATGAGTGGGATGACACAGTCCAAAGGCAGACTCTGTCTGTGGTCCCTGGGCTCCTGCCAGCCTCAGTCAGAGGTGAGGACAGTTCAGAGTAACAGCCACAGGAGCTGAAGGGACATTGAACTTGTATGACTTCATCATTTACAAGGTTTCTACTCTGCTCTCCCCACCTCTTCTCCTCCATCTTTGTTTCTTTCTAGGTAGAATTCTTGGTACGAATAATGTCTCACTGAAGCTCAAGAACAAAAACAAATACATTGACCTCTTCTGCCAGAAGGAAGAGTTCCTGTCTTGGTTCTCCCCAGGCCCCCCCGGGAGCTGTCGAGCACGGTTTGAAATCTGCCCTGTAGTCCAAGCTCTCTCCCAGGCAGGGGACTCAGAGGGCTCAGGCCTCCGCGAGAACACGCCTGGAGACGAGGCGCTTACGAATAATTCTGACGGTTGCTCATTCCGGTGTTGAATTTTAGGACTATTCCTTCCATGTGGAACCACTGGTTCTATTTTTGCCCCCTAGAGCAGTAGCAAATGGGTTACCTCCCTCTGCCTTCAAATTTCTGAAAAAAAAAGAAAAAGAACTCAAAAAATCTCCCAACCACCTGTGTGCTCATTGAGTCTATCCCGTAGCACAGGCAGATTTACCATGAAGGTAACAAAACTCAAATTTCAATCTTGTCCAGATTCCCTCTACGTCATTGTCTGTCTCCTTTTTATTTATTTTTTAATTAATGGGGCTCTCCAAGTAAACAAGCCTCAGGGTCCACAGTGTGTGGGTCCCCCCTACTCCTCACCCTCTAGAGCCATCTAGAACCCAGGCCCTTAAGTGAAAGCCACTCACCCTTCTGGCTGCTAGGCTTGGGACTCCCTATTATGTCTATGGCTACGGGTGGTGCCCAGAGCCAGGCCCAGTCCTGCAGCTGTGGTCTGGCCAGGGGTGACCCCAGCCCCGACTATCATCCCCTCCTCTGTTGAAGAGTCACCCCAGCACTGCATCTGCTTCCTCCACAGCTCTCACGCCACCAAGCCACAGGAGCCACAGAGGACCTTCCACGGGGCTGTCCTCGAGCATGTCCCCTCCCTGTGTTCCTGCTACACGTCCTCCCGTCAGTTTGAGTTCACCATCTGTCTTGTCAAGATGTCCTGGAACACCAGTTCTGTCATTCAGCCTTTCAAATATTTTGTCAACTAAAATTTGCTTTCTGTGACTAACAGTGTCAGTTTTCTCCCTCAAGCCAACACAACACATTCAACATCCAACCTAAGTAGGCCAGTTCTTACTAATATTTCCAGAAGGTGCAACAACTTTCTTTGAAAATAAATACCAGTGTTGAAAACTGAGCCGGAATCTAACACATGCTAGAAACACTTCAGTTGTCTGTTCTGAGTTATTTATTAGCTTCCCTTTAGATAAATACTGTGAGGTAATCTCTGAAGTCAAATACAAAGGTTAGTGGAATAATAGGTCCAAGAAAAATGCTTTTATTTAAAACATTAAAAGATGATTAAATATTCCTGGTTTAGGTTTCTAAATGAAAAGGGAAAAAGTCTAAAGTTTACAGTCCAGTTATACTAATATGAGGAGAGTTAATTATGATAAAGAATAAAATGAACATTCTATGTATGTAATCTTATATAAATGTAATTCTTTTTTTTTTTTTTTTTTTTTTTAAGAGACAGAGTCGTACTTTATTGCCCTCAGTAGAGTCCATGGAGTCACAGCTCACAGCAACCTCCAGCTCTTGGGCTTAGGTGATTTTCTTGCATCAGCCTCCCAAGTAGCTGGGACCACAGGTGCCCACCACAAGGCCCGGCTATTTTTTGTTGCAGTTTGGCCGGGGCCGGGTTTAAATCTGCCAACCTTGGTATATGGGGCCAGTGCCCTACCTACTGAGCCACAGGAGCTGCCCCAAATGTAATTATTTTAAAGTTTTATCTTGTACTAAATATACCTTTAGCAGAAAATGCCCTACCTTTATAAAAGTAACACATAATCAGTAAAAGTTTTAATAATTATTATAATTATGTGAAATTTCTTAAATATTTCCTATATGCCAAGCACTATACTATGCACTTTAAATACATTAATACTAACACATTAAAAATACTATACCACAGAGGATTTTAATCTGATAAGATAAAGGTAATGCTGAAAGGATTGTTTATTCTTATTTTAAATCTGATATCAAAAGCGAAATTTCATTTATTTGTTATAGTTTCATCCATTTGACTTAAAAAATAGAATAAAATCAAAGTCTTCTTTATCCAAGAGTTTGCATTGTTTGGTGATATAATGAACATTTTAAGCTGATTTTTTCCTTGAAACATATCCTAGAAATGAAGTGACTCACAAGTTTTGAATAACTCAAACGCTGTTGAATTACCTCACATGCACTTAAAATGAGCATAGGGCCATTTGCAAAATGCTTCTTAACATTTCCATTGATGGCTCCAGGGGGCTCCCACATGAAGAAACCAAGACAAGCCCAGTAGCTACTTTTACAGGTCACTGGGTAGGGTGGAGGGACAGGGGAAAGGATAGTGTAGCAGCCGGTATAGCCTATGGCTATGAGGAGGGAGAGTTACAAGAAATACCTATAGAGCTCAACAATGGAACACCTTGGTGGAAAGGGCCTGGAGAGAGATTCAGCTCTCCTAACAAGCATGAGAGCTTGCGAGATGAGAGCAGTGGTGAATTGGCAGTCTCTACACCTGTGCTGTTGAGAGACCCGAGATCAGCCTTATATTAGGCTGGAGGAGAAGGCAGTCGGGAGCATGCGGGTTCTATCACGGACCCACTCACTCTGACTCTGTCTCCTCTCCTGCCTGCAGAACGCCAGCACAGGGTCTCTGTGCTGAAGATTACCAAGCTCTACTAAAGACTAAGATCTGTCTATTCTAAGACTGCTTTACTCTAAGACTCTCTCTCTCCTGTGGAAGTAGATAGGCCTCAGGCACCTAAGAGAAATTGCTCCTGAGCAAGGTAGCTTAACAGTCCGTGTCCGGAACCTAGTTAAGCCGCCCGAGACCTGGCCAGTCCCGGGCCCTGACGGGATAAAACCAAACTTATGGCCGATTACAGGTTTTCCATGTAAATCCCTTGAGCCCCCTTCTCCTTTTTCATGCTCTGTATGTTTTCATCTGGGCGATTTCACGCAGTCAGGGCCTTCGGTTGCATCTAGGAATTAAGGATTGCTGGAACTTTATTCATGGCTCAAACTTCTCCCAGGAGCTAGCTGTACTTTTTATTACTTCATGAACATTTCCACCTGAAAATTCCATGGGCATCTCGAAGTCCACCACAACCCAAACTTAATGATGAGCTTTCCATTCCTCAGCCCCAAGCCCGACCTTCCTTCTATAGCCTGCCTCTTGGAAAACTGCAGTCTCCACCTGCTGACAGAATCCACAGCTCCCCTTATTGATGTGCAGTGATCTCCAAGTTCTTCCGAGTGTGTCTTGTAAGTAGCTCTCAAGTCCTCTCCCCCTTTGTCTCCTGAGTTTAGCCCTCATGCTCCTCTCAGAGGTCACTTCAACTGTGTCTCAGCCTCTGAACTCAATCCTGCTTTAAACCACTGTCTATCCCACAACCAGAGGGACCTTTCCAAAATGGATATGACCACATCGCCAAACACTGAAAATCATCCTCTGGTCATTTCAGTGCCTTAATCTCCCATCACCCACACCCACAAATGCTCCTGGCACCAGCTCTGCCTGACTCATAATGTCTCAAGTGTCCCCCTGTTGTCATAGTTCCACATCTCTGCATCTGGTTCTGTGCCCTGCCGTGTCCTTCTGCCCCAAACACAGTCCCATTAATATCCTCTTATCCCCAATTCTCAAAGTGAGGGTAACTGTCCAGGGAGGGAGTCTCTGCCCCTTCCACATCCTGCCCCACTGAGATTAAATGCCTGGTCTTTGTGTGTTGATAACACCCTAACAGAGGCTCAAATAGGGCATTGTCACACTGGGTTTTAATTTCCTTACTGACATTGTCCCCAGACTTAACCCAGTTCCTTGGGCACAAGGACTACATCTCTTTACCCATGGCATCCTCATTCCCTGACAAAGGCACCTCGTTGCTGTTGAATGTATATTCATAAATATTCAATTGAAACATTTGCATATTTAGTGATAAAACACATGTATGATTGATTCTGAAGATAAACAGCGTAATAATTAAGACCAGATTCTTTCTCTTTCACTTATCATGTGGGAGATATATAGCAAGGTAACTAAGTCTCCCACAAATCTTTTTCAAAAAAATCTAACTCTATGTTACATATTGGAAAATTGAGGCACAGTGAAATTACATGATGTAAAGAGGTTTGAATAATTCCTGGAATGTAATAAATAAATAAATACGAATGGCTATTAGCTTCCGTTCCTATTGAACATGAACTCATTTGGTTGTTTTTAAGCTTGAAATTATGGCCAAAGTATGAATGGCTGATTTTTATTATTGGTGGAGTTTGATTAATACTATCTTGTTTTCTTCCTGGGATTTTTTTTGGAAGTACAGAAAGCACATGGCACGCGAGATGACTAGAGCACTGAGCACGGACCCAAAGCAACGGTTCTTCAAGAACACAAAGCAAATCATGACGCGTGGTGTGCTATGCCGTGCTGCGCACATCTGTATGACTGACACGTAAAGAATCAGTGCCATTCAGTCCAACTGGTAAGGCTGCAAAAACAAATGATGACAGAGATTAGTCCTTACCTATTACCCAGGATATAATGAGCATCTCCATCCATGAGAAGCAGGATGTTTTCATCCTGAACAGCTGTTTTGCATTATCTGTGCTGGTTTCATTAGGAAGGAGTTTGGTGCCTTCAAATCTGTCAGCTGCGTTCATGACGAGCAGTCCCAGAAAAATGGTGAAGGAGGCTGCGTGTGCTACAAACTTCATGAACGGCCCGCGCATTATCTTCCCCATCTGCCACGACACACACCCAAAGAAAATGTTAATTTGAGTTGTACATTTTGCAAAACACACGCAAAAGAATAAATATCCACATAGCCCCATAATGCTCGCTTGTACAATGGTGATAGAATAATAATAGTTCGTGCTGTTATAAAACATCAGTCTCACTCTCCATCACCATGTGCTGATGCTCCTGATGGGTAGTTAAATAAACTTACTTTGCTATTGAAGGATTTTTAAGTTCTTAAAATATTATATAATGGTGGTGACAAACTGCAGAGCATAATATCAACATTAGTCATAGAGCATGAATGTCTGAGGAAGCAGTAATGAAAACAGGAAGCTGAGTCTACTGTGCAGCAGACATGCCTGCTTGCTGCTGCCCTCCAGTATATCTCACTGGCACGTATGCAGCCCAGGCAGCGGCCGATGCTGCTGTCTTGGTGATATTGTAAATGGAGGAGAAAGTCGTTAAGTACCAAGAAAAACTCCCAACTGAGCACAGGGCAGCAGGGCAGCTCCCAGAGCGTGTTGAAACAATCTCCTGGGGGGGGGGACATTGATTTTAAAGTCCAGAATTTTCTTTTCAAGTTCCAGTTTCTTTTTTTCTTGAATTTTATTTCATTTTATTTATTTATTTATTATTATTATTTTTTTATTATAGATAAAAATATGTACCATAGATGTGGCCCAACCCATCACCCTCCCTCCACCCAAACCTCCCCCCTCCCTTCCCCTTCCTTGGCCCTTTCCCCATAGTCTTGTGGTATAGTTGGGTTATAGCCTTCATGTGAAAGCTATAGTTTAGCTTCATAGTAGG
>CAUYPK010097236.1:0-64772 GCA_963574355.1 Loris lydekkerianus | reverse complement strand
TACCTTGGGGGAAAGACTCCCTATTCAATAAATGGTGTTGGGAGAACTGGATATCCACATGTAAAAGACTGAAACTGGACCCACACCTTTCCCCACTCACAAAAATTGATTCAGGATGGATAAAGGACTTAAATTTAAGGCGTGAAACAATAAAAATCCTCAAAGAAAGCATAGAAAAAACACTGGAAGATAATGGCCTGGGGAAAAACTTCATGAAGAAGACTGCCATGGCAATTGCAACAACAACAAAAATAAACAAATGGGACTTCATTAAACTGAAAATCTTCTGTACAGCTAAGGAGACCACAGCCAAAGCAAAGAGACAACCCACACAATGGGAGGGGATATTTGCATATTTTGAATCAGACAAAAGCTTGATAACTAGGATCTATAGAGAACTCAAATTAATCCACATGAAAAAATCCAACAATCCCATATATCAATGGGCAAGAGACATGAATAGAATCTTCTCTAAAGAAAACAGACCAATGGCTATCAAACATATGAAAAAATGCTGATCATCCCTAAGTATTAGAGAAATGCAAATCAAAACCACCCTGAGATGACATCTAACCCCAGCAACAATGGCCCACATCACAAAATCTCAAAACTGCAGATGCTGCCATGGATGTGGACAGAAGGGAACACTTATACACTGCTGGTGGGACTGCAAACTAATACAACCTTTTTGGGAGGAAGTATGAAGAACTCTCAAAGAACTCAAGCAGGCCCTCCCATTTGATCCTGCAATCCCATTACTGGGCATCTATCCAGAAGGAAAAAAATATTTTTATCATAGGGATACTTATACTAGATTGCTTATTGCAGCTCAATTTACAATCAACAAAATGTGGAAACAGCGTAAATGCCCTCCAACCCAGGAATGGATTAACAAGCTGTGGTATACGTACACCATAGAATACTATTCAGCCATTAAAAAAGTGGAGACTTTACAGTCTTTGTATTAACCTGGATGAAAGTGGAACACATTATTCTTAGTAAAGCATCACAAGAATGGAGAAGCATGAATCCTATGTACTCAATTTTGATATGAGGACAATAATGACAACTAAGGACATGGTGGGGGTGGGGGAAGGGGAGAGGAGAGAGAAGAAAGGATGGAGGGTGGGGGAAAGGAAGAGCAGAGAGAGGAAAAGAGGGAGGGGGTAGGGTCTTGGTGTGTGGCACACCTTTTGGGGGGCAAGACACAATTGTAAAAGGGACTTTTCCTAACAAGTGCAATCAGTGTAAGCTGGTTTCTTGTACCCTCAATGAATCCCTAACAATAAAAAAAAAAAAAAACCTACTCAAACCTAGTTCTAGATGGATTGAAAAATTATGTGTTTATACTAAACCACAAAGAAAGGAAAAACAATGACAGGTGGGTGCAGTGGTTAATTTCTGTGTCAACTTGACTGGGCTAAGGGATGCCGAGGTAGCTGGTAAAATGTTATCTCTAGGCATGTCTGTGAAGCTGTTTCTGGAGGAGATGAGCATTTGAATCAGTGAGATGCTGCCTCCCTCACCAATGTGGGCAGGCATTTTCTAATTCTTTGAGGGCCTGAACGGAACTAAGAAGGAGGAGGAAAGGTGAATTTGCTCTCTGCTTGAGCTGGGATAACCATCTTTTCCTGCCCTGGGACATCAGCACTCCTGATTCTTGGGCCTTTAAGTTTAGACTAGAACTATACCACTGATACTCTGGTCTTCTAGCTTGCAGATTGCAGATCAAGGGACTTCTCAAACTCTATAGCTACAGGAGTTATATCTCTCATAACAAACTTCTGTCTATCACTATGTACATATCTATCTATCCTGTTGGTTTTGTTTCTCTACAGAATCCTCACTAATGGAGTGTCAGGGAAGGCATGGATTTAGGGTTGGGATACGTGCAGTCAAGAGGCAATCAGAAAAATTGATTCACACTGCTAATCTTTCCATAACTTCCTTCAGAAAGGGAAGCTCACAGACAGCTGGAACCTGACATGGTTCTAGAATTGAGGAAATATCCTGGATGCAGACCAACAGAGCCAATTATTTTCTAAGCATGCATGGATCACCTAGTGCATACATTTCTAATGTACACAGGGAAAGCTGTATAGCAATTTTGAAAGAGGCTTTAAATCTACAGTTAGGGACTCATTTGCTGGCTTCGGTGAATCCCATTTCAGTAGAGCATAGGAGGATAGATTCCAGTGACTGGTGGTGTCATGATAGGGAGTGAAAAAGGGCAGATAACAGCGAACTCTGGAGAAGCTTGTGATCAAAGGAGAGTAGTAGCAAATGGCTTACCAAAGCCAAGGACTTTTCCCCTCACTTCTTTTAAGGTAAGAACTGAACTTTTTCAGAGACTAAAGAAGGATTCAGTAGAGAGAGAGAGAGATTAAAGATACAGGAGCGAGAAGGAACCATCAATGGGGGAACTCAAAGGCAACACTGGAGGAGGATTATAATTCACAACGAAGGGTGACCGTCCTCTGATACTCCAAGCATATTAAAGATTTTGATCAGTAAATGAGTTATATTGGATTTCTGGAGTAAGAAAATACCAGGGTAGGAGCTAGTGGGAACTGGGTTCAAATCCTGATTTCTAACTCTCTGATCTAGAACAAATCAATTAACCTCTCTAAGCCTCAGTTTCTGCATTTGTGAAAAGGATGCAAAATACAGATGTCATCACTTAACCTGGATTTTTCCAAAGTAGAGATTCCCAAATTTGGGGATTTAAGCCCCTTTTGTCTCACAATAATGCTTTCTACAGTGTGGCTGGTATATAAATAATAAAGCACTGAATAGTTGTCTTGACTGAGTCTTTGGGTACAAGCAATTGAATAAGTATGTATGTCCCACCTTTTAATGCTTATAATTTGAAAGAAGGATATGTTGTTTCATTCTTAAACCAGTGTGATCACTTACTCCTAGGCTGTGTGGACCTGTCGACACAGCATCACTTCTCACCACTGGGCACCAGATTTGACACTCTGACCCCATTTCCTATTCCACATTGATCTTTGCACGGAACTTAATTTTTTAGCATGGCAATCCCTAACACCCAACAGTGCACACATGAAACATTACTGAAAGGACTGTAGCATGGTCCGATGTTGAGGTGGTGAACTATCTCTGAACCGTGAATGCCCCAGTAACTGTGAGGTATCTGGCTGATGTGAAATGTCATGGGGTTTTCTATGAAGTGTTAAATATCTCTCGGTGCCCCTATCAGTTTTTTGTGGCCCTTGGGCACCCTTGACACATTTTGACAACCATCATTCTAAAGATTAAGTTAAATAATAGATGTATAACGTATAAAATACAATGTGATCTTACAAGTTGATAAGAAAATGTGGAACATTGTGGTAGAAAGGAAAACAGTGGGATGAGGGGAAATGATATGACCAGGAAAATTCCAGAAAAGAAGCTCTTAGTGACCAATACAAGCCAAAAGTAGGATTATACTTCTCTCATTATTAGGAAAGTAGGGAAGTGCAAACCAAAACAAGAATCAAATGACATTTTCATGCATCCAATGCATGAAAATTGAAGATTGTTCCATGTAGTTGCTGATAAGGATGCATAAAAATAAAAAACTCTCTCATATTATCAATGAGAATATAAATTGCTGCAGCATTTTTAGAAACTGAGCTGGAAGTATTTAATAAAATTTAAAAATTATATCAATTTAACACCGAAATCCAGCATACAGACATAAAGGCAACAGTAGTCGTGAATATATGGTCAAGGCCCTTGATTAGGTAATTGTTTATCGCAGTGTAAAACAGAGTCTGCAAACAACCTAAGTATCTGTCAATAGTAGAATAATTCTGATGTATGTCTCCTATGAAGAACTGTTTAGTTATTAAAAGAATGAGTTAGATCTATATGTATTGACCAAAAGGAATGTCTGTGATATATGGTTAGCAAAAAAAGGCAAAATGCAGAATAAATGGGTATGGTAGATATTGTTTTTTGTAAAGAAATCAATGAAATAGAAACTTATGTTTGTACAAGCATACAGGAAAAACCAGGTAGGATTAACGCACTTAATTGTTGATATTTATTATGATGTGTGTATATTGAAAGGGAAAATTAGTGTTTTTATCTAAGTTCATATATGAGTTTTGTAGCATTCCTTTCCCTCAGTAGTTTGAACAGAAAATTCAGTGGTGGGTTGGTTGGTTTGTTTTCCCCACCTAAATGTATTTAACGTACATATAGCACCCTGCCTAGTATGCAGCAGAGATGTATTTTTTATGCCTAAGCATTCTTTCTCTGGTTTTCCTTCTGTGTATCTCTCTTATTACCTTGTTGTACTCCTCTCCATCTATTTATTTCCCTCTCCCTTTCACTCTCTCTCCTCTCTCTCCCTTGATGTTGGGCCAAATGATGGAGACACAGGCAAGGAATAAAGTGGGGTGCCTGCCCTTGAGGAGTTTACAACCTTCTGGGCTGTAGATAGAAGGGAGTTGCGGGAGATTGTGCCAGATGGACTTAATTTCAACAAAGAACAGGGTAAGTCATTTCCTAGGAAGGACAGGGAGCTCAGGGCTTAGATTGCAATATGGAGTTAACAGGAGATGAACGAAAGGATTGTCAGGCAGGGATCCTCTCCAGGTGAAAGGAATTCATCTTTCTGAAGGCAGGAGTGTGGGCTCAAGCACTTCTGAAAGCCTCTTCTGGATCTGATGCCTTTTTTTCAAGCCTGTATCTAAGATGTGTGGGCAAGTGGATCATTTTCCTACTTGATGGTAAATCTTTTCTATGTTAGCTGTGCTCAGAAGTCACCTGCCCCTACCTATCCCCTGCCGAAGTCCTGCCTCACCAGTAAAGACAAATGGCAGCCTCAAGCTACCTGCAGCAAACCCGCAGCCTGATCCCTCCCCTCACCTCTGACCCTGGGCTCTCTTTTCAACACCCGGCAACCCAGTGTTCCTGGGCCAGTTCTGCCTGTCTTCCTGGACAATAGTCCTGGCAGAGACAGAAAAAGGGTCGGGTGGTAGGGCCGCTGGGCTGCGCTCCCTCAAGCTGTGTCCTAGTTTTCCAGGGTAAGCTGTTAGGAGTTGCTTCATCACAGTCACCACTTCCCTCTCCCCAAATCTCTTTTCTGAGTTTGAAGAAATGGCTTTGCCAGCCTCAGGAGAAGCCTCCTGCCCAGCAAAAGCCAAGCCTGAGAAAGCTGCCATCAGACGCCATTGTCTGTGTCCTGGGACAACTGCCAAGGCCCAGGCATCTTGGCCAGGGATGTAGAAGGGCCCTGTTCTGATCCCATCTGTTCAGAACTGGGGAAAGGAGCCAGATCTCCTCCCCCTTTTCTCTCCCCTAAACCCCAAGCTCTGCGGCTGAGTGGCTTTTCAGAGATGAAAAACCAGAGTCCTGTCAAGCAAGTCTTCTTGCTTGACAAAGCTAGAATCTAAATATAGAAAGGTGCAGCTAAACTCCACTGCACAGCAAGCATCCCCAATCTGGCACACAGCTTCGGGGGCTTCTTCCCCCACCATGGCTCCTGCCCCAGTGCCTAGGACACAGTAGAGGATCCGTGAATGTTGTGTTGAATGGACCTGTCTAATCCTGCCTAACACCCCTCCAGTGTAAGCAAAGGTCTGCCATACAGACTACCCCATTGCCCACCAGAGCTGCTCTGAACCTTTACCTTTTCATCCCCAAATGGCCTTGATCTGTCTCCTACTGGGTACATCTTTCCAAAAACACCACCACTTTCACAGCAACTTCACTGAAATGGGGCAGGGGCCTAATGCATATATTGTGCTTTGCTAAACATCAGGCACTATATATATACTACCTTATTTGATCTTCGCTATTACAAGGGTATCATTACTCCCATTTTATAGGTATGAACACTAAGGCTAAGAGGTTGCTTGATTCACCCAAGGACACCTTGTGGGAAAATGCTGGCCATTTCTCCTGCTTCCAAAAACCCAAAGTAATGATGGGGGGATTCTAGCTCCCACTGGTGGCAAGGGTTCCCTTGATCACTCTCTTAGGGTCCTCAGAACCCTCCTTTGGTTTAATTAAGAATCATGGTATCATATTTGTTGGAGTCACTCTAAGAAATCAGATAGAGTTTCCTATTCTCAAGGAATAAACATGGTACTCAGATGGTACATGTATGAATTAGCTCCCTAGGGCCGCCGTAACAAATTAGCACGCACTGTAAATTTATTCTGTCATAGGTAAGGAGCTAGAAGTCCAGAATTAAGTTGTAGGCAGGGCCAGGTTCTAGAAAAGAATCCTCCCTGGCCTCTTCCTCCATCTGGCAGTTACCAATAATCCTTGGCAGTCCTTGGCTCGAGCTGCTGCAGGACTGCAATTTGTGCCTCTGTGTTCACACGACCATCTTCCTGTTGTTGTGTTTGTGCCTCTGTCTCTGAATCTACCTCCTCCCCTTTCACTTGATAAAGACCCCCTTGGATTAAGAGTTTACCCTAACGTAGTCTGACCTCATTTTACCTTGATTTCATTTACAAAAAATTCCTATAGCCCAAATGAGATCACATTCTAAAGTTCTGGGTGTACAAGAATTGGGAGGGACACTGTTCAACCCAGTGAAGATGGTATAACCTGGTGCCTAGGTAGGTCCACTTAGGAGTCAGGCTGTCTGGGACTGTAATCCCAGATCTGCCACTTGCCTACTGTGGGACTCGTTAACTTCTCTGAGTCGCCATTTTCCCATCTCTAACAAAGGAATGATAATAGCACCTATTTCAGAGGCTGGTTGGAAGGAATCACTACAATAATCCACACACAGTGCTCAGCCCAATGCCTGGCTCATGCTATGGCGAACCCTCAAACAACAGTTTCCCTACATGCTGGTAGTCAGGGTCACAGGCTCTGAAGTGAGGCTGTTGGGGTGAAGTCCTGCCTCTGTCACTTTCAACTGTGGTAAGATGGACAAATTATTTACCCCCTGTGAGCTTTAATTTCCTCATTATAAAACAGAGATAATAATTGTATCTACATCAGGGGTTACAGTGAGCAGCACATGAAGTGACACAAATAAGGTATATAGGTGTGAGAGGAACTTGCATGTAGCAAGCTCCCTGCAAATGCTTGCTACCATGGTATTAATTTTCCCCAAGTGAATTCATGCAATTATGAAATCCATGCCATAGGAACAGGCTTAGCAGGAGAGCCTGGGATTCTGGCAGAGAAAGAGCAGAGCTTGGTGGGCCATTGGGAGATTGGCTTTTCCCCAAAAGGGAGGGGACCACAAGGCCTACGGTACTGAAACCAGGCTTGTCTATTTTGGGCAGAGGTCCAAGAGGCTGAGGCCTGCTCCTGTGTGGTTGACTCACAGGGCAGTGAGTGCACAGGAAATGTAGGGGCACGCTCCCACTTCTGGGCCGAGTGCCCTCACACTCACTCCCACTGGTATCCAGCTGCCAGATGAAGGTGACCCCCGAGATAGGGGGTGGAGGCCGGCTGGGGAGCCAGGGGCAGGGAGGCAGCATGAGCTCATAAGTAACTGACTGCTCTGGTGAAACAGACCTCTCCCGGGGACCATAATTCTGTCCCTGGAAGAAAGCTGGTGAGCGGGAGGTGGCTGGGGCTCCGGCAGCAAACAACTGGGAGCAAAGCTGAGTCTCTGCATTTCCCCAGCACGTCCACGGAAAGAGAAGAGCTGCAGGATAAAAAGGAAGGGGTGAGGGGGTTGAAAGAAAGATGAGAAGCAGGGGACAGAGTTTCCTGTGAGCAGGCAGCCATCCTGACATGGTGCCCAGACTTATCCCATTGGAGATAGACTCTCAGTCGTGAAGAGGCAGCATAGGACAGGGAAAAGATCATGAGCTCTGGAGCCAGATTCCGTCAAAACTTACAAGGTCCCCACTCTTCTGGGTGATCTTGTATAACTCAGTCTCTTTGAGCCTCAAGCTCCACATCTGGAAAATGGAAATACCTACTTTTCAGAGTTGTCATAAAGACTAAATCATTCACCTTGTATCAACCTAATTCTTACTGGTTCGTCAAACTCAGCTCACCTGTGCCCTCTGCTAGGCCATCTTCCCCTAGGAGGCTTGGTTGGGATCCTTGCTCGATGCCCTGCCAAGCCTTTACATGCTGCCTCTGCTGTAATACTAATTCTTTATTACCAATTTATGAATTATAATTTCATGTTCATTTGTCTGTTTCCCATACCAGGCTGTCAGGTCCCTGAGGGCAGAGAATGTGTTGTTTTGGAATTCCTAGTGTCCATCATAATTCCTGGCACAGCTGAGTGAGTGAATGGAATAACCAGTCCAGGTAGATAAAGGTAAGTCTAGCTACGTAGGTTTTCAGGCAGCTATTTTAATCAAAGCACTCTAGCACAATAGGATATGCTAGTGAATAACTGTTTATCTTTCCTAGGGTAAATTGAATAGGGATATAGTAAGGAAAGTTTGGGATGGGTTTAAAAAGGGGGAAATGCTACTGTATGCCAGGGGCTAAGCTTTGCATTTCACATTAGTCATTAAATCATTAGCAGTCATCTGTCATTATTTTCACGGTGCATGAGAGGAAAGGGGAGGTCCAAAGAAATGAATTAACTTGCCCAAGAACAGAAAGAAAGCCAGTAAATGGCAGAGCCTCTGATAGAAACCCTGACATGCCTGGTTACCCACCATTGTGCGTCTTTCTTCAGACCCTTCCAAAGGAAGATTGAGGCCAAAAGTGGGTGAGTTGAAAAGAAAAATGAAAGAAAAAAAAAAAAAAAACAAGCATGAAAAATGTTTAGGGTTTATTAGATTGATTCCCCCATGTAGGATCTTGCCTTTTCTTTCTTACCCACGTATTGGCTGAGAAAATACCAGATAAAGTATTTGGACACCTAGGCATCAGGGGACTCTTGATGAATTAAAACCTTGTTTGTTAAGGTCAGATACTCTTCCCAGTTCTGATTACAATGGAAGTGACTTGTGGCTGTAGGAGTCTCAGAAGGGACTGGAGCTATGAGGATGCAGAAAGGAGAAGAGGGAAAAATATCTTTTTGCTTTCCTCAAAGGAAAATACTTTCTAGGTATTGTAAATGGACCAAAATGCAGGGGCAGTGCAGGGGGAGATGTCTAGCTGTGAGCTATGGAGAAATTCTAACATCACTCAGGTGGCTGAAATTCATTGTTTATTGAGCCTTTGTTGGGTGCCAGGGATTTACATATGTTGTCTTTTTAATTCTCACAAGACTACCCCCATTTTACAGATGAATACAAGGAGACCTGGAGTCAGCTGCCAACATGTGAGATTCATACCCAAGTGTATCTAGCTAGAATCTTTGCCAGTAGAATAAGGCTGCAGTCTAGAGAGTAAATGAGACTCAAAGTCCAATCTACATAATTACAAATTTTGTTTTATTTTATATGGGATCACCCAAATATTAATTTTGAACACCCTCCTTCCCAGCCTTCCCTCTCACACTTCCACTGACCTAAACACAGCCCTGGTTTTAGAACCATAGAAGTCTGCTTCTTCATACTACCCTCTAGACCATGCAAAAGAGACAAGTAACACACCACTTCAAGGACGTAATTTAAAACATAGACAAAGATTTAACAACAAGATGCTCACCACTAAAAACTACAGTATTTATAATATCAAAAATAGATTAATAAAAGGGAGCTTCCTGAACACCCAAGAGTAGGCAGTTGAACCAATAAGTTAGGGCTTAGTTGTTATATGTGGAATTCTGGGCAGAAATTTAAAATTATGTGTGTGATGGTATTTAGGAACACAACATGCTTCCATGTTTTTAATATATATGCTGGGTTTTCAAAGCAGATGATTGAAACATATGACCACTGGGATGGTAGGTGGTTTTTATTTTTTCTTTTTGATTATTAGCATTTTATCAACCTTCTTAATGTCTGTGTATAGGTTTTATAAAATATAAAAAATAATTATTTATAACATGCATAATAAACATCCCAGCTATAAGTCTTCATCAATTGTAATAATAAAATGACTAGTTTACCCAGACACACAAGGTTAGAAAAGAAGTGCTCAGTAAATCAGTGCACAGAAATCAGTGCACAGAAATGCTAAGTAAATCAGTGCACAGAAATCTTACTAAATAATTGGCATTTATTCAAGCAAAGAGGAAGTTTGCTTTCTGTCTCATGAAGAACGAACATGTTTGAATGAAGAATGGAAATGTATGAATGAAGAATAGACATGTTTGAATAACAGAAAAATGGGTTTGGTCATTGCTTTTCTCGAAGGAAAATACAACACTGCGAAACATCTTAAGTTAGTATTTCATAATTAACAAAGGGAAGTACCATTTGAATGCAATAGTTGCCCAAACACTGCAGATGCTTACCCTGTGAATGTTGCTAACACCATGGGTAGCCAAACCAAGAAGAGCCATGTCACAATGATGATGGCAGTACCAGGTACTAAGCACCTACTGTGTGCTGTGCGCCTTATGTAATTCAACTGTAATGGTTATATAACATATGAGGAAACAGGGTAAGTTGGATACATAGCTACACACATCCAGAGAAGTAGCAGAATTGATCTTGGAACTTAGGTTTGTTAAGCTCCTAAGCCCAGTATTCATACACTAGGCTGATTTCCTTGGCTTCCTCTCCTGCCTAAAAATATTCTTCTCACCAAGCTTGCTGCAGTGCCCAGTATATTTTTTAATAAATGTTTTAGATTTTAGAATACTTTCAGATTTACAGAAAAATGGAGAAGATAGTACAGAGAGTTCCCATCTAACTTGTACCCAAGTTGCTCTATTATTAACATCTTACCTTAGTATTTCATTATTAATGAAATAACATTAAGACACGATAATTTATTAACATTCACATATTATTCAGATTTGATTCGTATTTCCCCAACATGTTTTTTCTGTTTCAGATTTCCACATTGCATTTATTTATCAGGTCTCTTTAGACTCCTCCTTGCTGAGACATTTTCTCAGATTTTCCTTGCTTTTGATTACCTTCATAGTCTTGAGCACTACTAATTGGGTATGTGATGGAATATCTCTCAACTGGGATTTGTCTGATGTTTTTTTTCTCACAACCAGACTGCAGTTATGGGTTGGAGGATTACAGAGACAAAGGATCATTTTCTCCATCTCTTATCCAGGGGACATACCGTCAACACAATGTCACTGATAGTCTCAAGCTGGATCACATGGCTAAGACAGTGTTTTTCAGTTTCTCCACTATAAAGTGATACTTTCTTTCTTTTTCTCCCTTTTCA
This sequence comes from Loris lydekkerianus, assembly GCA_963574355.1. NCBI lineage: Eukaryota > Metazoa > Chordata > Mammalia > Primates > Lorisidae > Loris > Loris lydekkerianus. The sequence goes on along the minus strand of CAUYPK010097236.1, from coordinate 53,570 downwards.
TGCTAGAATCTTTGGAAGGAAGTCACTATGCACAGCCAACATTTAAGAAGCAGAGGGAGTTAAGCTTTACCTTCTTGGTGGCATAGTATGTACTTTATTTGAATTCCATAAATTATTTGGAGTTCTGCATGGGGTGTTTGTCTATGCTCCATTTATTTATCTAGTCCATTCATTGATTTAAATCAATACGGATTCACAGATATTTGTTTTATACTTCAGATTACAACCCAAATTCACACAAACTTTCTCACATCACTTAAATTGCTCTAGCGTTGGTCTTTGAGAGCTCTTGCAATTGGTTCCCACATCCCTTTGATACATCCTGGTTACTGTGTGTGTGGTCTCTTAAAACAGTCTTAGACATTTCTCCAAATAACCCCAGTTTCTTTTGTTGATGAGTGGAATTAAATTTTATCCCAAGATATGAGCTCTAAGAATGCTCGCTAATACTGGCTCCTGGGGTATCAATACTTATAAAACTCCTTGGCCAACAATGTCTGTGTCCTAACCCATGCCTTATGCATACCTATAAACAGTTGTATATATAACTGTCTGTATCTACTTAAAGCAAAACATAAGTTCATATTGATGTCTCCAGCTTGAGGAGATATCCATTACCACATGAATTATTCTAACTTCCTCTCTTTGCTCACCTATAACCTTTCCCTCCAACAGAGAGAAATCTGCCCCATCCCCCACCACATCTGCCATCTGTTTACTTAATTGTTCAGTTCCAGCACAGGAGGTCTGACAATTAAGTTCCCAAACTTGGGTACCAAGTGCTTACATTGGCAGCACTGTACAAACAACTTGATAAGTTTTCATAACTTTGGTATTTCAGTGTTTCACAGTTGTGTCCATGTCGACATGTGACAGTGTCTTGTTGAATGGTGTTCATTATTGTTGATGTGTCTTTTTGTGTGTCATCATGAGAATTCCAGAGCTTCAGTTAGAGCAATGGACAAACATTAAATTTCTTGTTAAAATTGCCAAGAGTGGAAGTGAAGTCAGAGTCATGTTAGTCCAAGTTTATGGGGATAATGCCATGAAGAAAATGGCAGTGTACAAATGGATTAAATGTTCTCCTGAGGGAAGAGAAAGTGTTGCTGATGAAAATAGGTCAGGGCACCAGTAATGAGCAGAACTGATGAAAACATTGCAAAAATTCATCAAGTTTTGTGTCAAAATCATCATCATCTGACTTTGAGAAGGACAGCAGACCAAGTAAACATCGATAAATAGGAAAATTGCTATTGCTGACTTGCACCTCCATAAGAACAACTTCTTTCTCTAGGGTACAGTGCTTATGTACAGTTCCCTTTGCCCTTAGTCTTACTGATTCTAATCATTTCCAAAGTTGCTTACATTAGCACCTTTTGTCTCTACCCTCCTCAGCAAGGTTACTTCACGTATTTGCAATATAGTTTAATTCTTTGGTCACATAATGCAGTCCATCTTGAGAGTCTCTGAATTCCTGAATTATTTTTTAATTTACATACATCAAAGGTCATTCTTTGAACTGTAAAATTGTCACTAAATCTCAGGATTTTACTGAGCCTTTCTCTTAATGCTGTAACTGCATGCAAAAAAATTTTTTGTTTGTTTTTGCTTGCTTCCTACTCCCTTCCCTAGCTAAATCATGAACCTCATGTACCTACTATGTCCTCACCCCTGCTTAGGTGATACAGTAATGGTATAGAGGGGTGGAAGTAATAGGAATGTCCTTCCCTGAACTGTGATAAGGTTATGGCAAAGTTATTTTGCCTGGTGTGTAGGCCTTTGTTACAGAAAGGCTTTGAGATGATTTCAAGATTGCTCTTCCCTTTACAGATACCTGCCAGAGACACAGGGGTTCTTCTCCAGATTGTCAACATGAGAACTTGATGAGGTTTTTACAGGTAAAGTTCACAAAAGTGTATGCGCCCCCTAAGACTGAAGTCACCAGTCATTTCTGATTCCTATGCTAGTCCATGCTCAGCCACCAGCAATTCTTAAAAATGTTCTTTCCAGAGTTCCTACCCATGTATGGCTCCAGCACCTTTTGCTCCAGGTAAGTAGACCTGTGTGTGCCTCTATTTTGAGGCTGTTTACCCAGATTTCAGGGTGGCAGTTTGCCCTGTAGCCTTAGTTCTCTAGTGTATCCAAGAAAATTCATCAATTTCAGTTCTTCTGGCTTGTAGTTATTGTTAGGATACATATAATTATTTCCAACCTCTCTACATGTTGGAGATTGAATCCAGTGTCCAAGATTTCCACCACTGGAATAGCATTGCTTTGAGTTAAGCCACTGTTATCCCTTATTGGATAAATCATATCTTATCTAGGAAGGAAGATGAAGAAACCTTCTCATGTAGGTGAGTAGAGAGATGGCCAAGACCATGGCTCCAAACTTTTCTGCTTTTCAGATGAGATAACTGATCATCAGTGAAGGGAAGAAAGTTGGGAGAAAATGCACTGTGAATTCCATTTGAATTGGTCAAATGGTCTAACTTCTGGGGATAGTTAAAAGTATATTTTCAGAGAATCATTCACTGAAGATGAAATTCCAGGTACACCATAACTGATTTCACATCTCAGCACCTAGTAACACGTATGACATAGAGCAGGTGCTCAAACAAGGTGATTAGTTTTTGTTTTAAATGAATTGATGACATAAATGCAAAAATCATTTCAAGGCCTCGTTCAACTTCACATATGGTCAATATGAACCATAAAAATACAGTTAGATATTTTACCGCACATAAATACTTTTTATAAAGCACTAAAGATACTAGACAACACTGATTATTGAGAAACCCTTGTTAGGTGATCTTTTCTTCTTTACTTTCTTTCTTTCATAAAGTCTCCAGAAGAAATGTTTATCATATATCTATATAAGTTAGTAACTGCTGCCTAGCAAACCACCTCAATTGTAATTGCCTGAAACAACATGTGTTATTACCCTTGAGTTTATGTATCAGGAGAGTGGTTCTTCTGGTCTTAGTTTGCCTTACTTGTGCCCCTGCAGTCAGCTGTGCATCAGTTAGTCAGCTCTATTGCCTAGCAACTGTTCTTGTATAACCTCAGCTGTGTTTTCCTCTATAAGGCATCTGACCCTCCAGAAGGCTAGGCAGGACTTCGGGCATTGCAATGATTGAGTTCCCAAAGACATGAAAAGAATCACCTGACAGGGCTTAGACTCAGAACCCGTGGCATTGCCCCTTCCACCATAGTACCTGGCCATTGTAAGTCTCAAGGCAACATTCATAGGGTGAGAAACAAACACCATAGCTTGAGGGAAGGAACAGACAAGTTGTTTTGCAGAGGGCATGGATCTAGGAGAAAGTGAAGAAATGTGGCCATTTTGCCATTCATGTCATAAGCTTCTCATGTCAGAACTATGGTATTTATGCTAACTGTCCAAAATGCTGTTTGGCATATACCATACAGGTGCTGAAATGTAAAACTGGGGCTACTTCTCCAGTCATATTATATTTAAAAGATAAACTCAAGGTATCCATATCTCTTCTGTACTCGTGGGGGTCCTGGCTGAGCATCCCCTACATTCCTAGACAGTTAACAGGGGCCCTGGATGATGTCTTATATGAGTAGCATGACTTTTCGGGCAAGGTGGGTATCTTTCTGGAGTAGCAAGTTTTGAATATCAGACCCAGATCATTTGTCTGACTTTACAACTCACTGATTATGAATCTTTTAATGAAGCATGAGATTTGTATGTGTGCCTAGGATTCATATTCTTTGCTTTTTCTTCTTGATCACAAACTAAACTACACTATGACATTTGACCTTCAAAATAACCTTGCAAGCTGAGCAAGGGCTGTCACCCCCATTTGGCAGATCAGACCATGGAGATGCAATTACTTAACTAAAACTCACACACTGGCCCTACATGGATCTCTCTGAGGTTTCTGACTCTTATTTTCACACTTATAGTTATCTTCCCTCAGAAGCACCTTCCTCTGAATTTCAGAAAATAGCCAATTTTGGGGTTGAACCAACACTTCCCTAATGTGCCTGGGCTATCACGTGCTGCAGCTGCCACCACTACATACTTTAAAATGAATTTCTACAAACTAATTCATTCACTCCATTATCACAAGTGGGCCTCGGGGAATTTTAAAGGAGAGATAAAGAAACACAAAAATAGACAACAAACCCAAATCCAGTTAAACTGTTATAAACAGAAGAATTAATTTTCCCTTCTTCCTACCCAGTAAAGATTTCAAGCCACAAAGGACCATCATTAACCTCGTGTCTTATCCTTATTAATTTTCAATAACAATAATCAGAGCTGGAGGGTCAAAGTTTCATGGATTAAATTATGAACTCAGGGTTGATGATGATATCATTGTTCATAATTACATAATAATGGTGGCATGATTAGTCACTGCTTCTACATTTTCATGTCCCATTCCAAAACTCGATTGATTAATTCTCATAATATACCTAGTATCTTTGACCTTATTTTGCAGATTGTAAATTAAGGCACACAGAAAATTAAGGCATTTTTTAGTACCACTTGGAGAGGTTGTTTCTGGACTCTGGGTCTCAGCCCTGTACCCTGAGGGGTATGGAGGAATTAAGAAAGATCATGGATCTTAGAGTCAAACTAACCAGGATGTGAGGCCAGGCTCTGCTCTTTTATTTTTAGATAAAAAAAATATATTAATGTAATGCAGGAAGCTTTAACCTAGCAAAGACAGATGGTTGCATAAACACATAATTGCTATACAGTGTTAATAGTACCATAATCATGTAGAAATACATATGCAAGTGTTCTTGGTCACATTCTGTCCTTAACATACATGAAGAATCAGACACAATTCCATACATAATAGTTTCTTCCATGGGCAAAGACAAGACAGGGTGGGGATAGGGAGAAAATATACACTAGACAGGAGCAACTAAAATTCATATGGCTAGAATCCAGAAGGCAGGAAAAGAAGAAGATGTTGCTAATTATGTCTGAGACCTAGAGGAATAAAAATTCTGAGTCATCTCATAAGCCATCTTGCTCCTTGACTTTGACCAAGAGATTGAGCCTCTGAGGCTCAGTTTCCTCTTGTGTAAATGATTTGGCAGGATTACTGTGCAGAAGTCCCTGGAACATAGTAGGAGGTACTCAATCAATGGTATTCTATTTCCATTTCAATTTTTTCTAAGAATCTATTGAGATAAAATAAGACAACCCAAGCATTTAAAGAAGTTGAGCTATTTCATTAGGGAAGCACAAATCAAAATTACAATGAGGGGGCAGTGCCTGTGGCTCAAGGAGTAGAGTGCTGGCCCCATATACCAGAGGTAGTGAGTTCAAACCCGGCCCAGGCCAAAAACTGCAAAAATTAAAAAAAAATTACAATGAGGCCTGGCTTCATCCCCACTAGGATAACTATAATAAAAAAATACAACTCTCCAAAAAAAAGTAATACTTGAAGGTTCCTACTGGTAGAGAACAGTAATCTATAATTTAATTAGCACCCCAAGTGATTGATTTGTACCATATAATTTTCAATCTACTATTTTAACACTTGTCATCTAAAGTTCTTGTTTTCTAGAGTCCTAAAGATTAAGAAGTGAGGTAAGTCATCTGTACAAATAATGTAATTAAATGTATTAAGTGATTAAGTACCCAAAGGAATATTTAAACAAATTATTAGAATATTTAGGGCAGGAGAGATCACTTATTCCCGAAAGTAATCAGTGAATTCTCACAGTAAAAGATAATACAAGTTTCTCATGCAGGTATAATTATGGTCAAGATTTCAACTTTCACTTGTAGCTTTAGACAAAACTAGTCTTTCTAGAAAGATAGGTAGGTGTGTTTACCTTATTTGTGGCCTCCGGCATCATAGTAGCAAGAAATTCATTGATCATCCATCATCATGCAAATATTTGGCCTTTTATTTTCAATGTCTAGAATCCTAAAATTCAAAATCCTTTTCCTTTGGTAGTATTATCAAAGTTATGGGTTCCAAAATCTGACTTTGAAACTCGAAGTCTAAGAACTGATTTTTTTGAATTATACTCTGATACAACAATGCTCCCCTGAGACTGTGAAGGTGGAATTCACCTGGTCCAGGGGCAATGTGAGATGCAGGCCTGTTAATAATGCAAAATATCATCCCATTATATTAATCCTTAAAGAACAATTTACCTGTTCTTTTGTAACTCTCCTTTGTAACTCTCCCATGTTTCAGGAGCTCCAACACTGTAACAACCCACATCCCATGAAGCAATCGTGATCACGTGGAAACACTTTCAGTTCTTAACCTGTAATAAATATTGATCTAAATATCTAAAATATATTAACTCATTCTTCAATATTGATTTAAACAAGGCAGAAATGGTCAGAAGAGGGAAAAGAGTAAGATCACAAGAAACCACTGTCTCTAGTTCAGAAATGTTTGTATTCCAAGTTCTCATCCAGATACTTTTCCTCTTCTTGCAAATCTGGCATCTCACGTTAAGCATCCATGCAAAGCTCAGGCTGCTCCCACCATCTTGCACCAAATGGTATCCATTTGGTCCTTGCTCATATCTTGCCACAAGGGATTAAAAATAGAAGAAAAAAAATTAAAAGAAAAGAAACAGGGGGAAAAATCTCTAAATCCTATTTATAGTCTAGGAGATGAAATAACGTTCTAAGAAAAAAGTGGGATGGTTTATTAACAGGTGGCCCTGTTTATAGTTATACAAGGCGTTAGACGACTTACTGCCTATGGTTAACAACAACAATAAAAAAGATGTGGAAGAGTACACAGTAGGTAAGGATGATGTTTCCTCAAATCTTTGCCAGCCAAGCATGGAGCTCAGTAGAACGCCTCCACCTTTAAATGTACATTTCCTTACTCCTGTGTGAACAGCAGGGGGATGTATATAATTTGAACAGTTAGAAATGTGAGAAAATATTCCAAAAAGAAGGGGCTATCTGAATGGAAAAAGGCATCATCATCTCTAATAGCATCAGTGCAGTCATCTACCCTTTACCAGAATTTACTAATTTCAGACAATACAATCGTCTGCATAGAAAACCTACAAGATCAGCAGTACTCTAATCGTTTTGTAAATGGGGACCCAAACATTCAAAGAAGTTGAGTTATTTCACTGGGGAAATGGGAAGCAAAACTACAATGAGGCATTGCTTCACGCCTAGTAGGATAACTATAATTAAAAAAAAAAGACGAAGAAGAAGAAAGATTAAAAGGGCTGGCAAGAATGTGGGGAAATTATAACCCTTGTGCTTTGCTGGGGGGAATGTAAAATTCTGCTGTGGTGAGCAGTTTGGCAGTTCTGTGAAATGCTAAGTACCACATTATCCCATGATCCAGCAGTCCCACTCCTAAGAATCCAAAACAGGGGGCAGTGCCTGTGGCTCAAAGGAGTAGGGTGCCGGTCCCATATGCCGGAGGTGGTGGGTTCAAACCCAGCCCCTGCAAAAAAACAAAAAAAATCTAAAACAGGGAGAAAATGTACTTGTACACCAAAGTTCACAGTAGCATTATTCACAATGTCTATAAGCTGAAAACGACCCCTGGTCATCAATAGATGGATGGATACACAAAATGTGGTATACACATGCAATGGATATTATCAACCTTAAAAAATAATAAAATTCTGACACATGCTACAATATGGATGAACCTTAAGAGCATTACTGTGGGTGAAATAAGCCAGAGAACAAACGTTGTATGATTCCACTTAAATAGAATAAAGAAAATTGATAGACACAGAAACTTAAGTTTACCAAGAGCGGAGGGGAGGAAGAATGGAGGGTTCTTACTGAAGGGATGCAGAGTTGGGATAACGAAAGTATTTTAGAAATAAAATGTTGCACAACATTGTGAATATAATTGATGCCAGTAAATTGTGTACTAAAAGTAGTTAACATGACGTTATGTTATCTTTATGGTACTACAGTTTAAAAAACATAAAAAGAAGAAGTTGAGTTCCTTGTCAAAGTCACACACTCAGTGAAGAGCAGAGGTGAAAATCAAAGCCATGTCCATCTACAGGAGCCTCCTAAAATCGGGTCCTTTTTCCTTGCCACAGATTGCAGTGGAGGCACGCACACTCATTTTAATCCCTTTATGTAGATGTCCCTTTAATCTAACTCTCATTTTTTCTTCACCATCCAGCACCTTGGAACAAATCAACATTTTCCATGACCTCATATCCTGTAGTTTAAGAATCGTCAAGATTCTTAATCATCAAGATTCTCCAGTTACCCCACTTGTTGAAATACCAAGGTTTAGAGGTTTTTTATGCGTCTCATAGCCTTATAAGAACAAAGATATTGTACCACATTATGAACTTCCTATTTGCAACATTTATCATTTTCTGAAAAGGATATATCAGTCTTGATTCTGTGGGAGGAGATTTTCATGCTACACGGTCTGTGCCAGAGCTAAGCAAAAAATGTCATTTGAACCTTTGCAATTCTTTGAATTTGAGGGTGATAAAATACAAAATCAACAAGCATTTCTATATGGTTCTCAATTCAGAATTCAGTATACAAATTATAGCAATTGGAAAGCTCAGTTTCCGGTCTATGTTCCCCCACTTGGAAATATGACTGACACAAAATCAATGCTGAATAAGTAATGGTTATTATTAAACTATCAGAGATGCCTTAGTCACTGTATCAATAAACTGAAGCAATTTGATATGATAATCTCTGCAGTCCCTTTCTACACATATTTTCTAGACTTCTAATTTTTTTATGAGTAAAATTAGGAGAAAATCAATCTACAGATCTATATTTTTCAACCCCCCTCTACTTCCTTACTAGGGAAACTTTCTTCCTTAACTTCTAAAGATTACTATTGTTGTTACCCATGACTTATTGTTTTCTCACGCTTAGACCAGCTTTTCTTCCCTGGTAACATTATCCCTCAGGTGAAACTGACACTTTCATGGCCTGCTGAGTGAGATGTGAAATAATCAAATGTGACATGCCTATTGCCTTCGGATTGAGTCCAACGCCCGAATAGTGGCATTGATTTTCCTCCAACTTATGACAAGACATGGGTCTGACAAGTTACCACCCAAAAGGAGGCTTTTCAGAGAATTTCAAGCAGGCAAAGGTTAGGCTTATAATAAAAACTATCTGTGTTAGAATGTAGCTTGCAGAAGTCAGCTCTCTAAATCATTTACATAGAACCAGACTCATCATTTGTAATAATTAAGAGAAGGCCAGTCTCAATTACAGAAGCCTATTTTTTTTTTTTTTTTTTTTGACAGAATTCAGTGCAATTCCTTATGGGGGCATGCTGAATGGAGATAGAAAAATATTCATTGGCAACTAGCATATCACAAGCTAGTTAAAATGCAGTGATTGAAAATCACTCCTAAGGAATTATTCTCTTAATGGTTCTGTGTACTCTCGATTACAGCCTTTTTACGTGCTTGCCAAAATTTACAGGTAATGCAGAGAGGAACTTTATATACTCTGAATTAGTGGACCCCTGAAACAACAGCATTAGAAATTAGTTCTACTCAGCTTCTCATGTGTCTATTTGGAACAACTTCAATAAACATAACATTCTTACCCCTCTGTAAGCCCTGATTGGTGGGTTCCACAGAAAGAAATGGGCACTTAGAGCTCCATGTGCACTCTGGATTGTCTGTTTGTGTCAGGTCTGCCTGCCGGTAGGAAGGCTTAATTTTCCTCTTCAGTGATGTGCTAAGATTCCTGGGACAGATTGTCTCTTTGAGGATGGAGACCTGCAATTGTCCATGGTATCATCCACAGGGCAGGTGTACAGGGTTGAAGGGCAGCAGGCCCAAAGCCACCAAATCCAGCGATTTAATAGTAACAAAGAGTGATAGCCTGATTTCTCTCTTTTCATTCCCATGTCTATCTCTCAATTAATTTTAAACATAGTGGAAAAGAAATGTGTCATTTATTGGAACAATCATTATATTCTACCATAGTATTCAGGACAGAAGCCTAAAATTAGCTCATTTTGTCTCCAAATGAACTTGGAAAGACCAAACATCTATATTTTGTACATGATAGTGTAACAATCACAAGGTTGATGGTTAGGGGATCCAGGTTCAAGCTGGAGCTCTATTTCTAAGTTAAGAGGTGGCATGGATTTGGGAGCCAAACTCACCTGGGTTAGCTTCCTAAACCTGCCAAGACACAGTTTTATTAACTTTGTCCACATTCCATGACTTTCCTGTACCTCTTTTTCCTCCTTCATAAATGGGAGAGAATAGTACCGACTATAAGTACCTGAAGTAAAGACTAGCTGTGAGGATGTTTGTAACGACCTTGGCAGATTGCCAGTGTGTAGTATGTGCTCAGTGAACTAAGTTATCATTTTTTTGCCTTGGGGAAATTGCTTTGCTTCTGACATCTTGTTTCTTCATCTGAAAAAAAAAAAAAAGGAATAAAACTTAGATGTTTATAAGATCCTTCCATGTCTGACTGTTTATGATTCTATTTTGTACGCTGTGAGAGTAAAAACTCGGTGAAAGTGAATTGGTGTGTATATGTAATTATGGGGTTCACTGAGGTTTATGGGGTTTATATCTGTGTCCCACAAATTGTTCCCTTTCTCCAAAAATTTTTACCATTACTGGAAAACACCAACAGAGGGCATCAGGATTTAATTCTGGGTGAGTTGCTCCTGGAGTCTCAGCTCTGATTGTCTGACAGGTCTCTAAACAAAGCTCTTTCTCAATGGGAGCACTAAAGATTTCACCCTCTTCCTGACACTTCAGTAACCTCAGCCCTTTCCTTCTCGTCTGGAGCTACAGTGCATACTTTGGCTACTGCTTCTATAATTTCTCCCCCAGGCATGTCTGCCTCTGCCTGGGATAGCAGGTGAGGGCACCTGATGGAAGCAGAGCAGTGATTAATGACACCTGAGCTCAGTCTGCGAGCTGAACTGAGACGTGTGGGTTACAGAGCCTCATCTATCCCAACACTGCTCTCTTGTCTTATCAGACATGCAAAATGAGGCGGCTGAAGCAGAGAGAGGATGGAGGCAAGAGACCAGTCTCTGCTCCCAGGACACTCGCAACTGCCGGGAGTGATACTGGAATTTCGTCTTCAGTAGGTTCTCAGTCTGGGTGATTCGAAGACTGAATCCACAGACCACAGATCAGTGGTAAGACAGGGCTTATTTACAGAAAAGAAAAGAATACAAAAACACCCAAGGTTCTGGCAGAGAAAAAAACCCAAGTTGGGGGAAAAAGCTCTCTCTCTGGGCTCTTTGTCTAGGGTATACGTAGTCGCCTGGGTTCCTTGTAGCTATGTGAGGCCAGGAAATGAATGGATACAGACCCTTCCGCTGGGGCAAAGTGAATGTATGTATTAATGAATGGACATAGTCCATTCATGGAATTGAGGCCTAGGAAACTTACATGAAATTGACATAGCTTAGGAAATGGGGTTCCCTATTCAGTCATAAGAGCAAAGGGAAGGAGACACCAAGGTGCTGGTGTCTCCCCAGCAGTTGTCTGGGCCCTGTGGCTATAGAACCTCCAGCACATCGCCCCCCTACCCTACAGCCCAGTGGTTCCTCTGTCAGCTGCCACTGCACCAAAACTGCCCAGGCGGAGGTGGCAGGTCCTCCAGCTCAGCTCCGCTGAGCCAGCTGGAGTGCCACCTGTCCTGTATCAATAGGAACCATGGCAAACAGATGGACTGCTTTGTGCCTCGATTTACTCTCTTGCTGGAGGTGTGACCACACTTCAACATCACATGAAGGAAAAGGGCTACGTTTGTCATCAAGTGCCCTGGCATTACTGCTCTCACTTTCTGTCTTCATCCACTTGCATTGCTATAAAGGAAGTACCTGAGGCTGGGTAGTTTATAAAGAAAAGAGTTTCATTTGCTTTATGGTTCTGCAGGCGATACAAGAAGCATCACCCCAGCAGCTACTTCTGGCGAGGTCCTAGGGAAGCTTCCACTCATGGCAGGAGGCAAAGGGGAGCAAGGGTCACATGGCAAGAAAGGAAGAGAGAGAGAGGAGGGAGGTGCCAGATTCTTTTAAACAAACAATTCTTGGGAGTAGGTAGAGCAAGAACTCTCTCATTACCATAAGAATAGCACCAAGGCCTTCGTCAGGGGCCACCCCCATGACCCAAACAAAATTTCAGGATGAGATTTGGGAAGGAAAAATGTCCAAACTATATATCACTTACTATGTCTGTTTTTACACAAGAAAACATTCCTAGAGTCTCATTTTCTTAATCTGCAAAATGGGAAAAATCCAACCATATTTTCTTTCCTTCCTTCCTTCCTTCCTTTCTTCCTTCCTTCCTTCCTTCCTGTGTTTGGGATGGTGTTGAGAAAAAATGGGGAGGATTGTAAAAAAGTGCAAAATGTCAACCCAAATGATAGCCCACTGTGGGGACCATTCATCCCAGCAGTAGTTCTAGCAGTGACAGCAGTGCCATCTGTAGTCTCTGCTGGGTTGTAACTGTGCTCAGAGATGCTGGGCACAGCATCTGCTCAGAGCATGGGCTGTGCTGTCCGACTTCATCCATATCCTACCTTACCGCACACCTTGCAAGTCATTTGCCATCTCTAAAATAGAGATTGTGGCAACAGCATTGACCCTAGGTTTTGCACAAAACATGCCAGATATTGCACATAAAGTATTGCCTGGAGGTCCGGGAACCAAGTAATGCTTAATAAATGGTTGTTATTGCTGTAATCATAATCATCATTTCTTCCTAATAAGAGGAGGCATTCCTGAAGAATGTTCTAACATCTCACATCTGCCAACTGACAGCAACTCCCGAGGGCCCCTCCTTTTCCTGAATTACCTGAACATTTAAGATCTGTTCCAGCGGCCTCTAGTGTCAACCCCAGCATCACCTTGTAGGGCTAGGTGCATTTCAATGGGATCTTGGTAATTCTGTCCCCATTTTCATCCCGAGCCTTGGACACTGAACACTGGTAACCTCTCCCTTCTGGCAATGAAGAGTTGTGAGGGTTCCCATCTAATTCAGTCCCATCATCTGACAGATGGAAAAACCAAAGACCCGAAAGGGGAAGAGATGGATACAAGGTCACCAGTCCACCATCGTGGCAGGACCTGGATGAAATGCCAAATCAGTTTATTTTGTTTATTTTTTCTTTCTGCAGCCACACACTGACTCTTAGAATGAATTAAATAGCATTAGTCAACTCGTAATGGAGCTTGAAGTCTGGAAAGCATTCTCAGACCCATTTAGAACCTTCCTCTGTCTCCACGCTGACCTTCCCAGGCACCATCCCAGCCCCAGGAAATTCTGCCAATATTTCTAGTAAAGTGTTTTGGGAGATAATTAATTGCTGTACCCCTGAAGGAAGAAATACAGAGAAAAGAAAAGAAGGAATGAAAGAGAGAAGAATGGAAGGAGGGAAGGAAAGATGGAAGGGGGAGAAGTAGGAAGAAAGACAGGAAGGAAGAGAAGTAGAATAAACAGGGGGAGGGAGGAACGACTTCTTAAATGTCCCCACAGCAGCCTTGTATTTGGCATGTAACATACATATGTTACTTCATTTAATCTTAATCACAAATTTAAGTAGGAATTGACATCTCTGATTTACAGACAAAGACATTGCTGCTTAGAGAGGGTAAGGAGCTTGTGCTGGGATTCCCAGCAGAGAAACTGCAAAATCTGTAGGGCTTTGAAAATTATGCCACCTCAAATGAAGGAAAAAGTATGCTCAGAAACATGGATTTGTCAGCCTCTGACTTTACACTTTGGATTTAGAGACATTTCGCTAGGTTTCCATTTGAGACACTTACGCATTTATTCCTTCATTATTCATCCACTTAACAAATACGTGTCATATACCTACCATCAAAGAAGACATGTAAGACTCAGTGGCTTTCTTCCCAGTCCATCTCAGTGTGGTGGACTGGTCTATTCTGCACCTGCAAATATATGTACATACATACATGCACATAAAAACACAAAATACCTGCATTCAAACTAAGGTATGCAAATTCAGCCACACAAGCCAGTTCTCTGCATCTGGTCTCTTTACAGAGACAGGCACGAGGAGTATTGCAGATGCTCTGGGGCCAGGCTTTGGGCCAGTGTCGCTGAGAATCACCAAGTCCTTGCCTTTGGGTCTGTGGACTAAAGGATGGACCTATTCTTTCAGATGCTCCACTCCCAAAGGATGTTGATGGTAGGTCAGGTAATGGTATCTATTTAGGTTCGTGCAGGCTGAGCGGGTAGGAGCGGAAAACTCAAAGAAAGGAAGTCCATATCATATCCTGGGCGTCCATCTGTGTATAGACATCTAAACAGGGTGCCAAGCTTCTAGTCTAGGAAGTGATTTCTTCTAACAACAATTATAATAATGATCTAAAGTGTTTATCCCCCTAGATTATAAATTTTATTTTTCCTGCTCCCCCACTCTTCATTAATAAGAACAAGGTTTTACTTTGTCAGGAACTGTATAACTTTACTTTTACATCTGATAAGAGTGTGTTGAAATAAGATCTGTTTTTATGTCCTTTTTTTTTTGTAATCTGAGAAAACTGGAGTTTGGAAAGGTTCAGTTACTTTCTCTAAGCCACAAGGCAGAGTCCATGGTTTTAACCATGTCCTTCACCTTGTTTCTGCCCCTTTCCCCCTTTTTGGTTTCTGCTCTGTTCTCCCATCTGTAAAATGTGCCCATCACTATGATGAAGGACAAGGCAGCACCATGACCTGCTGCCTTAGCCCTGGAGGTGAAGGAACCAGCTTACTGCAAGGGCCGGACACCTGCGGGGGAGATGCTGGCGCCTTGCTGTCTCCTCCACCTGCACTTCTCACTGGTAGATTTCCTGTCAGTTTCCAAGGCGTGAGAGTTCATTGGACAGCTAGCTGTAACTGATAGGACTCACACCCTAACAGAACAACCCCCCTGCCACTATATAAACCCCTGAGCAGAGAGCCCAAAGACAGACCTTGAAGAAGGAGCAGGTGAGCTTGTTCCCCTCTTGAGTTCTCTCTGCCAGGAGGTTTGGTTTTTGTTGTAAGTTTTGTTTCTGTAAATAAATCCCGACTTAGCACTGATCATCCTGTGGTTCGTTGATTCGCCAAGACCAAGAACCTGAAATTCTGGTGTCAACTACATAGGATTAAATCAGAGATTTCTAAATGATCAGCGTCTCTCCAGGTGCGTTTGC
Organism: Loris lydekkerianus; assembly: GCA_963574355.1. Classification (NCBI taxonomy): domain Eukaryota; kingdom Metazoa; phylum Chordata; class Mammalia; order Primates; family Lorisidae; genus Loris; species Loris lydekkerianus. Next base: position 38,439 of record CAUYPK010097236.1, on the reverse strand, counting down.
AAACCGCCAATACCCAGGCCCTGGAGGCTTAAATAGAGCTCATGATATGTATTTTTGGCCAGGCACAGTGCCTTACACCTGTAATCCCAGCTTTTTGAGAGGCTGAGATGGAAGGATTGCTTGAGCCCAGGAATTTGAGGTTGAGCCGTGAGCCGTGAGCCGTGATAGAACTTTTTGCATTCCAGCCTGGGCAACAGAGCAAGCCCCTGACTCTAAAAACAGACAAAAAGCAGAAAACAAGTGTTCTTACAGTGCCCCAGAAAATTATACGGACCAGCTAGGATTAGAAGATTGGAAACCTCATCAAAGGGGATCTCAGAGGACACAACAAGGTCCAAAACTTCTGTACGTCTACGTTTTTACCTGCCAATTGGAAAGGAAGAAAGAGGGGGCTGGGCCCCATGTGAAGCAGCTGAAATTGAGCCTGAAGCCATTCTCAGCTCTCCCCCCATAAGCCTTCCCATAAATCTCAGCTTTTTAGGAATGGAGCCAATGCATATCAGAGGCATTTTCCCCTTGAAGCATCTAACGTCTGGTTATGCCTGCTAAGCAGAGCAGCAAGACCGTACAGGCTCCACTCGCCTTGAATGGCAGCGCTCCTCTCAGTCACAAGCCACATTAATTACCAGCCATGCAACTCTCTGCAAAAACTATTTTCCCTGCACTCGGGTTTTTGGGCCACCTAGAGAGCCAGTTAGTTCCTTGTACCCTTTTCCTCTTCCCAAGCTCACCCCAATCTTCCTGGGCCGGGCTCATCTTCTCAGACTGTCCTCCCAAAGCAAAATGATCTCACATGAACTGAAAGATCTGGATTCCAGTTCCTGCTTTGCCAGTTGCTATCTGTGTCCCCCCGACAAGTTACTTTTCATTTCTCATTCCTACATCCTCATTTGGATTCTTGAGCTTCAGAAAGAGTAAGACACCTGGAGCTTGTTTATTAAGCTGAGATATGGCTTTAAGTTCACTACAACTTAGTGTTTAAGGGCAAAGGCTCTGGAATGGGGGCAGACTTGAGTTCATACGTCCCCTCTGCCGTTTACTAGCCGTGCAACTTTAGGCCAGTCGCCTCACCAACCTGTGGTACAGAATTGTTGAGAGAATTGAGTGATGTAAGTACTGTGTTTGGCATATGGCAATCCTAACTGTATTATCAGTGGTTACCAGTGTTACAAGATAGGCAGGTAAACTAACTATACACTAATGCTGTCAGTGCTTAAATACAAACAGCAAGGGGTTCTCTGAGCTCCCAGAGAGTGTTGTGAACTAAGCCAAGGATCAGAAAACTTGTCCTGGTGGGCAGTGTGGGCCCAAGCTGATGTAGAAGATACGTAGGAAACCTGCCGGCAGAAGGCACGGCAGCTTTCTCAGGTGTGGATTCTCCATGCAGTGGGTTGAACCCATCACCACCCCCAGGCTCACTGGCTTTCTTTCCACTCCTGGTCTGCACCTTCACCTTCCACCCACCCTCCACTCATTACCAGGTGAGCACTTGTTCATTTCTCCTCCCAGCTGATACTGCGCTCCTGGAATCTGTTTCTACCCTCAGCTCCTGTCCAGAGACTTGCAGTCTCCTCTTTAAACAGACCAGTGTTCCTGATGTTCTCCTTGGCCGGCAATGAGCGTGTCTACTCATATAGGCACAAACCTCTCTGTTTATACCTGGCGTGACTGTCCACTCCTGTTCTCACTCTAACCAGCTCTCCTAGGGCCCCCTGGCACCCATGGACATGTGCACTGGGGATAAATCACACTAAGTAAAAGATTTAAGGGCCCTCTTAAATCAGACAATAGTAAAAGAAACTTGGGGAAAAAACTTCATTTTTGTATTTAAACAGTAAATATTTATTTTATCAGGTGTTGCAGTAGGAACTGGGGTATAATTATGAAGAATGTATATGTGTTCCCAGGCTTTGGGAAATTTGTGGTGCCAGTAGAAAGGCAATTAGAAGAACTCACAGTGTGGGAAGAGAAGGGCAGTTCAGGAGTCTGCTGGGGTGCAGAGGAGGGGCACTGCCTCAGTCAGCCATCTTAGCCAGAAACAGCCCTTTAAGGTAACTTACGTGGAAGTTGAATTGATGAAAGGAATAGATTAAAAGTGGTTCACCAAGCCTGGACACAGAGGTTCACCCCTATAATCCTAATGCTTTGGGAGGCTGAGGCAGGAGAGTTGCTTGAGGCCAAGAATTTGAGACCACCTGGGAAACATAGCAAGATCCCATTAAAAAAAAATTTTTTTTTTTTAATGATTAGCTGAGGGTGATGGCAGGTATCTGTAGTCTCACCTACTTATGAGGCTGAGGTAGGAAGATCACTGGGGCCCAGGAGTTTAAGGCTGCAATGAGTTTTGATTTGGCCTCAGCACTTCTTCTTGGATGCCAGAATGAAATTCTATCTCTTAAAAAATAAAAAATAAAATTAAGTAGTTCACAGAGAACTAGTCTTGTATACCACACAACTCACAAACCTCTTAGTGTGAGAAGATGCCAGCAAAACCCACACTGCTACCCCCTCACCAAAGACAGCAGCTCATAGCCTCTGCCCTGGGTGCCACACACAAAACTTCTATCTCCTCTGACCTAAGCAAAAGCTGCCTTTGTTACTAGCCTGGCCAAAAAAGAAACTTTGTTCATGCCCCTGACTCATGTTGCTGATCCTAATAAGGTCTAACTCAGGTGTGCCTGATTAATCAGTTTGCCTTCCAGTTGTACTGTAAATTTACTTCAACTGTAAATTCAGTTGAAGACATTATCTAACCAGGCATCCTCAAACTTTTTAAACAGGGTGCCAGTTCACTGTCCCTCAGACCGTTGGAGGGCTGGACTATAGTTTAAAAAAACAACTATGAACAAATTCCTATGCACACTGCACATATCTTATATTGAAGTAAAAAAAACAAAATGGGAACAAATACAATCACACCGCCTCATGCGGCCCGCGGGCTGCAGTTTGAGGACTCCTGGAAGTATATGTGTTCAAAGCAGCTGCACAGCTGAGAAAGCATAATGATTGTCCACTACGGATCCCCAGTGGAAAATTTGGGGGTATAGAGGATGGAAAGAACCCGAAAGGCTTCTCAGAGGTACTGCTGTCTCATCTGAGCTCAAAAACAAGAAAAGAAGCCAGCCAGGTAAAGACAGGTCTGGGGGAGCATTCAAGACAGATGGAACAGCAGATGCATAGGCTTGCAGACGAGAGTGAAAGTGTTGCCCCTGGGAACAGCAATAGTTCAGTATGGCTGCAACAGAGAAGTGGAAGAGGGGGTGATGAGAGTTGCAACTGGAATGGTGAACAGGGCCAACACCCCCAACCTTAAATCCCCTGGGCTGAGGAATAGGAACACAAACAAAGCAGTCAATGTTCCTTCTCCTGAGACACCAAAGAAAAAAGATAGCTACATTTTTTCCAGACTGCTCCTGTTAAGTGTCTCTGATGTTTCATTTCTTCTTTTATTGAAGACATATCATTGCAGCTCACTTAAAAACTCCCTGTAAGTAGAAATTCCTCACCATTATGGAGAATTTCTCCCATAAAATCATACAGGCCTGGGCTGTTTATGGAAGCATGAAACATTCCTTGCAGAGCATGTCATTTTGTATTCATGATCAAAACACTTTCAGGCTTCCTTTAGAAATGAACATAAGGCTGTGTTTCTTCACCTCTCTGGTCTGCAGGGCTCACTTCCCATCTCTCCACCTGTGCAAGGCACAGCCCTACTCCACTTCCTACATACAGACTTCCTGGATGCACCCATCTTCACCTAAATTTTCTAATCCACCTTCCTCTGGCCCTGAATACCTCATATACCTTATTTCCTCAGGGGAATATATGCTATTATTACACCCCCTTGCATTGACAATCTCTCAACACTTTCCACATGTAAAGATAATTTTGTAAGATCTCTCCAGAGCAGTAAGCTAGAACAGACTCTGTGTTCTTAGCATTACTCTTTTATGGAAACCAGGGATCCTTTGCACATAGAAGGTTCAGCATTGATACCAAATTAATATGTAAGCCAATTCAGGGCCCTTCAAAAAAGGTTTCTTTCCCTGAAATGTGGTTACAACAATAGTCAGTGTAGGGATGTATCTAGAACCTTCTGCTCCAGCCAACCATCATGGAAAGTCATGGGATTCAGGGGGCAAAGAACATTGTTTCAAAGCTATCTGCATATCTTCTCTTCTTGAGCTTGTTATTAATATAAAGAGTGAACACATGTCTAGGGGAGACAATTTTTTTAGTTATGCTCCTATTTGGTGCCAGGAGAGAGCATTACTTCTTTAAATCAGAATGGGACTGTGTGCAAGCCACTTTCTCTGAGTCATTCTTTAGCTTTAAAATGAAGGGCTAGCAACAAATAAAAAATAAATGAAGGGCTAGCAAGGGTGATAAATTTTTTCCTCCCCTGAAACACTGTATCTTAAGAACTCAAGTCTAGAACCCTTCATTTTTCTCAATAAAGATCAAATCATTTGGGGCCAAGTAATCACACCTGTAATCCTAGCACTCTATGAGACTGAGGCAGGTGGATTGCTTGAGCTCAGGAGTTTGAGACCAGCCTGAGCAAGAGCAAGACCCCATTTCTAAAAATAGTCATTGTGGCAGAGGTCTGTAGTCCCACCTACTGGGAGGTTGAGGCAGGAAGATAGCTTGTGCCCAAGAATCTGAAGATTCTGTGAGCTGTGATCCCATGGCACTCTACCCAGGGTGACAGAGTGAGACTCTGTCTCAAAAAAAAAAAAAAAAAACTAAACTAAACATTTGGAAAGGTAGTCTTTGTGAATTAGGACCCTTTATAGTGCATGTTAGATTAGTGTAAAGGAAATGGTCTGGAATTTCTTGGTGAGAAACTGAAGTTCAGAGTTGGCTTCAAATCCTCTAAGAAATAGCACTGACAAGCCATTGGGATCCAAAGCTACTTTCATATCTCTCTCCCTCCCTCTCGGTCTCAGTGTCCCTCCCTCTCCCACCCTCTCCCTCCCTCTCTCCTTCTTGCTTCTCTGAGCTTTAATGACTCCCCCTTCTTCCCCAGTCACATGCATCCACTGCCTCCTACTTGTCCCTGGATCATGGAGGCTGACACTACCTCCAACTCGAATAATTTTCAGAAGCAGTGCATAGCAGTAATTGATTCCATCTTTCATTGATTCCATCGTTCAGGTATCCAAACCAAACACCTGAAAGAAATTGGATGGCCCCAGCCCACCCATCCTGTCTGGGCTTATTCTGTTCAGCTGTGGCCACACTGAAGGGTTCACTGGGCACATTCATTTGGGATTATACACGTGTAGCTTCTCTAAGATGGAATATGAGCAGAACAGAATTTTAAAGCTGTATCAGTCATCTCTTGCTGCATAACAAATTTCCCCAGAGCTCAGTGGCTTAAAACAACAATAAACATTATCTCACAGATTTTTGTGGATAAGGAATTTGGCAGCTGCGTAGCTGAGTCATTAAAGCTCAAACACTCCCAGGCAGTTCTAGTCAAGAAGTCAGCTGGAGCTACAATCATTTGAAAGGTTGACTGGAGCTGGTGGGTCCATATCCCAGATAGTGCCTTCACATGAATAAACGTTGTTGCTGGCTTTTGCCCAGTGACCTCAGCTCCCCCTATATGGGCCACTCTGTGGGCAGCCTGAGTGTCTTCATGACTTGGCAGCTGGCCTTTTTCTGATCAAATAGTCCCAGAGAGACTTGAGCAGAGGTCACAATATCTTTTGTGATCTAGCTTCAGAAGGCACATACTGTCATTTCTGTAGCATTCTATTGGCTACACAGGTTATCCCTTTCCATGGTGGCAGAGGTTGATACACTGGTATGAATATCAGGAGATGAATGTCCCTGGAGCCTCCCTGGGGGCTGGTCACCACAACAGTCAGCACTAGTTCAGGTTTCTAAAGACAAAGATATAACATTTTCATTTAGTGGCTCATGCCAGTGTTTTTCCTATGAATGACGAAGTTCTCTTTTAGTGATGGGAGTGAGGGATCAAATGAAAGGTCTACTTTTAGCTCTTTGAGGATTCTCCATTCTTCATTCCAAAAAGGCAATATTAGTTTGCAATTCCACCAACAGTGTGTACCTGTCCCCTTTTCTCTGCACCCTCGCCAGCGTCTGCAGCTTTGGAACCTTGTGATGTGTCCTTTTGTCACTGGGGTTAGGTGGTATCTCAAAGTGATTTTGATTTGCATTTCTCTAATGCTTAAGGATGATGATCATTTTTTCATGTGTTTGCTGGCCATCCCTCTGTCTTCTTGGGAGAAGGTTTTGTACATTTTTCTTCCCCAGTGATTAATTTTCTTGAGTTCTCTGTAGATCCTGGTTACTAGCCTTTTGTCAGATTTGTCCCATTACTAGGTATCTACCTAGAAGAAAAAAATTCACTTTACCATAAAGATATTGGCACTGAATGTTTATACAAGCCCAATTCATAATTGCAAAGATGTGGAAATAAGCCAACTGCCCATCAACCCAGGAATGGGTTCATAAACTGTGATGTTATGTATACCATGGAATATTGTTCAGCCATAAGAAAAGATGGAGACTTCACATCTTTTGTGTTTACCTGGATGGAGTTGAAGAACATTCTTAGTAAAGTATCTCAAGAATGGAAAAACAAGCATCCGATGAACTCAATACTAATTTGAAACTAGTAGATGTACCAATATAGGCCCACATGAGATGAAAAACACAATAAATTCAAGCTGGGTGGGAGAAGAGGGAAAGGGACTCAGCAAGCTCCCACCTAATGGGCACAATATAGGTAGGGGAATGTGGCATAACCCCTGGGTTGAAGGACTCAAATATAACTTGGACTTTTCCTAACAAATGCAAACAATGTAACCTAATCATATGTACCCTCATATTAAACTGAAATAATAAAAGAAGGCGAAGTTAGTTTTTAGATTCAACTTGAATCCCTTTTATTTTAAGTACAGAGTTAAAGCCAACTTTCTATGCCTTAGAGTGCAAGGTGTATAGCTGGTTAACTACATATTCGTGATTTGTAGGACACCATTCGCCCCAGACAGAGGTTGGTTCTAATTTCTCTGGAAATGTGTTGTAGAGAGCAGTGCCTAGCTCAGTGTGAACCTGTGGGGAATGGGAGCCTACATGTATTAATTGATGACAATGATTGATAGGTCGCCCAGTGGAGGAAATATTCTTTAAAGAAGATAAAGGTATAAAAGAACTCATGACTTCTATGTGGGAAATTTTTCTGAACATCCTCAACATTGGCCATTTACTCAGAATCAAGAGTTGGCAGGGGAAAGAAGGAGCCAAGTGGAAAATAATAAAAGAAAATTGTATGTGTTCAGTGCCAAAAAGGAATGATTCTAGGGAAAAGGTTAAATTCTGAAGTCCAGACTGACAAAATGATGTGTGTCTTAGACCCCTTCGGAAAGTAAAAAAAGCATTTGATAGCAATACCAGATCTGGCTCCTAATCCTCAAATCAGGTGCACTATCTTTGGATTATTAATGCAAGGTAGACTCAGAATAAAATCTGAATTTTGAATGTTCATTTACAAAGAGTCATTGACTAAATGACTGTTGGCTATCACTTGCTAAGAGGGCAAAACTAAGGAAAAGGGTCGCTGCTTTGGGCCTCTGTTTCCTCATCTGTTAAAAAAACAAATAATAGCACAACTCACATTGCCTGTTTCTCAATGTTATTGCAAGTATCAAGTTCTGGAAAGCACTTACAGGTCTTTTAAAAACCCAGGGAAGCTCTTTCCCAGTTCAGTAAGGTTTGGAGATGCCTGTGCTTTAAAATACAGCTGCTCCTAAATGTGAGTGGTCTTAGGGCACAAGGGTCATTCCAAGCACCAGAGGGCTCACAAATGAACAGGGCTGTCCACCTCAATGGCAACAATCATCATATTTTCTGTTTTGAGTTCTGTGGAAGTATTAGGAGCAAATCTAGACCAGTCTCTCTTTGGATTCTGGAGTCTAAGACATAAAGCTCAGATCTGTGGGTATACGGTTCTCTCCTGTTGACCAGGAACTTGGAGTAGGCAACTCTGAAGACTGAGAGAAAGAAGGGGGCACCAAGGAGAGCAGAAAGAATGAAGGACAAAGGACAGGGCTGGAGTCTTGATGCTGTTCCAGTTCATAGCTTCAGTTTCCAAGGTCTAGCAACACTCCTAGCCTTGGGTTTTTAGGAACTACTTCCTCTGAAGTCATAATAAATTTCTCCTTTTCTGTAAGTTAAGTATGGGTCTGATTTCTTTTATTCAGAATCAAAATAGCTTTAAATATCCCCAGTGGTCTAGTGATTAGGAAAATAAAAATAGCTTTAAATAATCATTCCTATAAGAAGAATTAACTTCTTCAATTTATGGCTCCAATAGGATTGATATTGCCTTTCTCACAGGAAGAAAAGATTTATTCTTTTCTTTTATTTCTGTATTGTTAGACATTGGAGCACAGCATTTAAGAGTGTGGACTCAGGATCCAGAACATCTGGGCTCAAGTCCTCTGCAAATCCCATAACTTCTGTGTGACTCACTCTTTTTGTATAGAAAATGCTAACAATAATAATGATTATACCCACCTTGGCGGATTATTTTAAGGATTAAATGAATTATTACATGATCAAGGTCACTTATCATAGTTTCATTTTATGAAAAGAAAATCACTCAGGTCCCAGCATTGGCTCCATTCTGGACATTAAAAGCTAATTTATTATTATACACATTCAAAGGGGCGGTGGTGGGCAATATCTTTGAATGCTGAAAAGAGTCATTGTTCCCCTTGATAATAAGATGACTTCAAAGAAATCAAAATTGTATGTTGAAATTGGCTACCACTGTCATGTGGAAGGCAGCTGAGACCTCCAAGCTTTAGCTAGGAAGCTCCAAGTGAAAATTTACATCCATGCTCAAAAATCTTGGAAATAGGGATTGATAATTGAGATTCTGGCTGAAGCAGAGTGAACAAAGATGCTCTAATTAAATTCTGCATAGGAGCTAATTAACCCATTTATGTGTTTTCTTCCTTTGTGCAATAGTAGAAGCATATTATCAGCATTCATATATTTGCAACTTATCAGTATGTTGCATGTGATTTCTTTTGCCCCCCTTGAGTGATGTGGGAGGAGAGATGTGCCCTCTGTGGGATCTGCCAGCCATAATTCATCTGTCTGAGGCTTCTGCTTAGTTTCAACATTAGCTTTGGGAAGCTCCTGCGTGCTTTGCTCTTCAGGCAGAGTATAGAAGTCATTTGGATGGTACTGCCACTAATCAGATCTGTGTCCGAAAACAAGGTCGTCCTTTAGTACATCCCAGAGCTGGTAAAGGGAATCACCTTGAGAAAAGGCCTTGGTGTGATGTGCAGCATGGCCAGCTGTCTTGACTACTCAGCATTCAGAGAGGCTCTCCTTGTTTCGAAGCTAAATGATTGACAGACAGGGTATTTCAGGAGGAAAAGTCCTCCCGCCCACTTCAGCCATGTGGTAAAGGTATTTGCTTCCTTGGGAAGGAAGTGATTTATCTGTGGGAGAACACTGTTTCGCCAAAGTTTGCGTAGGAACAGCCTCTGTCTCTGTAGGCGTGTGTGTATGTGGCACAAAGCAGCAAAAGTAGAGGAGAAAGACAATGTGAACATCATAAAAAGCATTTCTTTTTTTACAAATGCTGGAAAACATCAGACCTCATAAATGAATTTATGCCTAATTCAACAAAGCTCTACTTCTATCTTCTTCAGAATTAGTGATCTGCACCATGGTTGGTTTTACTGTGCAAACCATCACAGAGAGGAAACAGTCTTAGAAATAATAAGCAAACGGGAGACAAGATGATGAAGAAAACAAACATGACTTGAGCGAAGGGAAGGGAACAAGGAAAATGCCAGTGGGTTTGTATTTGAGCCAAGTTGGAGTTAGAAAGGGTATTACAAAGCTTTTGTACAGTGGTATAACTAATTAGAGCTGGATATGTGTATCTGTGTTGCCATTAGCCAGATCATTTCAACATTAGCCTTATGACTTCTTGGCCTACTGTTCAAATTCAAGGAAGAAACAGTTTCCCTGGGGGATGTTGTTCCTTAGTGATTTACTTTAGTTGATTTCAAAGTAAACTGGATATGCAAATAACTGCTTTTACGTGTGGATGACTGTAAGTTCATGCTATTACCAATTATTTATTTTTGAAATTCACCCTAACGTTACTAAAATACAAGAATCTCAAGTTTATAGTTGAAGAAATTAAGTCATTAAGTCCATCAGAAAGATATCACTTCTGAAGTAAAGATGATTCCTGTACCAAGTGGTCATGGTCTAAGACTCTCCTAAACATTCTACAGTAGATTGAGTTACCAGGCAGTTGCTTTCCTGGACATATTCAGTTTTCTCACCATCTACAGGGTTTGCCTACGGTAAAAGGAGTAAGATCGATTGGCAGCTAAGAAGCCTGGGTTCCACCTTTGGTTTTGTAATACTGGTTGTGTGACCTTGGATAAGTCCCTTATCTTTTCTGGGTTCCCCCCACTCCTCACTTTCATAGCTATAACGTGCACTTAACCATTTCTTTCTCTTCTGCCTCGTAGTATTGCTATGCAGAAGAAAGGAGGTCTTAGCTGAGGGAGTTCTTTGAAGGAAGTTAAGCCCCTGAACAAAACACAAGTTTGTATGGATACACACATACCCACTCTTCATGATCATGAATGCATAATGTGCACTGTGTTGATTATGCGGTAGGTGTTTTGTGATTTGAATGCATGCGCCTAGAGATCCTGGCCCATAACCGCACATAATAAGTATCCTCTGTGGGATGTAACCTAGGTGACACTGTGCACATTAAGCCACACCTGTGCTCTCACAGAGAGAGTGGTGTGGGGAGAGAGATCTGGAAGATTAACATATGCTGAGATGGAGAGCACAGGGCCCTCCTATAGCAGCACTGAAGTCTGTGCTTCCATCAAGCTGAAATGCCACTTTCTCCACATAGCTTTCCAGGGCTCCTTTCTCCTCCTGAAAGAATTAATTTCCTTTACCTTTATGTACTTGGTTCACAATATCCTTTACCTTTATGTATTTATGTACTTGGTTAATTGACATACCCTTAAACTTTAAGTACCCATGCCAACCCCAGCAGCATTCAGCTGGTTCCACAGAAATGCGATTCCAGCTTTCTTGGAGTTTTCAGCCTCAGTTCTGAAATTCTGACCCTGACTGAATATTTCTCAAATCAGAATCCAACGAATTTTTGTTTTCTTGCCGTCCAACTCCAAGACAGGTCAATAGCACACCTGCTATTTGCTAGGATTGTAATAAATAATAGGGTACAGCAGTGGACAACAATTCACGTTCTTTGCTCTCATGCACATTAGAATCTGATGAAGCAATAGGCCATTACACAGATCCAATCTTCAGACCAAGATTTATAGAGAAATATCCAGAAAAGGTAACATCTGATATGAGATATATGAGATCTATAGACTGAGAAAGTGTTAAGCAGGTGAAAATAGGATCGGGGAAAGACAGTGTTCCAAGTAGCGCATTGGGAGCCTGGAGAGAACCTGCTACATTTAAGAAATGAAAGATATTATATTTGGTAAGCTCAGAGGTAAGTGGTAAGCAAAAGCCAACTTCTTCACTTATTTTTCCACTTCCAGCTTCACACTTGACGTTAGGCTCTGCCTTCGTACCTGCGACTTCAGCTCTAACTTCCTCCCCCACAGCTTGTTCATCACCTCCCCAGTTTGGTTCAACACCCAGATTTCTTCTTCCTTTTGATCCCAAAAGGGATTGATTTCCTCTTGCCTTGTAAATGGAAACCAATCTGTTTCAATGCTTCTTTTACATGTAATTTGCATCACAATGACCTGATTTCAGGGCTCATTTTATTTTTCCTATCCAATTGATTGCCAAGGTACAGATGATCTTTGTATTTCCTCCCAAGTACCTAGGATAGTGCCTAGCAATGTATTTTTATTTTTCTGGAGCAGATTTCTACCGTGCCACTTTCTTCTTAAAACTCCGTCAGTGACTGCATTCATCTTAGGACAAAATCCTATTCCTAAACACCACCCACAGGCCCCTTCAGCCCTAACCCTGCTGGCCAGACAGCCTCACTTCTGCCTTTTCACCAGCACTCCTTGGTCCCTCCTGCCTTTGAGCTCCAAACCCGCTCTTTCCTCTGCTTGCCCCACTCTGCACAGCCCAGCCCTATCCAGCCCTTCATCCTCCTCTTTGAGGTATCAGTTTATATAACACTTGCACAGGGAGGCTTTCCCTGACACTCTCTTCCTTACTTCTGCTTCAATCTAGCACTTACTATGCTTAATTGAAATTGCTCATTGAGGCATTTATCTTCCCTAATGAGTGTATCTTCCTGCCTTGACATGATTGACACTTTGGACCTATCTTTTCATGTGGGGACTGTCCAGTACATGGCAGGATGTTCAGCTGCATCTCTGCCCTCTGCCCATGAGATGCCAGTAGCACTTTTCCCAGTTACGACAACCAATAATGTGCAGACACTGTCTCCTGAGAGGCAAAACTACCACCCTGTGAGGACCATTGTGCCAGACTATTCAGAAAAAAGGGACTGTGTTATTCACTATGGCATCTCCAACCTGGCATGTATTAGAAGGCTACTAATCATGTGTTGCATGAAAGAACAGAAGTTCCTCCTACAAATGCCTATTGAACAAATGAACATCAGGAAGAAGGCCTTGTCAGAAGCACTGGTAGCTCAGGGCCCTGGGTTTCTCTTCAATGAATGGGAGGAAGCTGCATGAACAGAACAGTCTCTCACTTTGGAACCTGTCTCCTCCCTGCCAGTCACATCTGTCCCTGTGGCCAACAGACAGTTACTCCTCTACTCCCCACTTCCCCCACCTACCTCTCTGGGCTGTCCTGTCCACCCATGTTCTATCTACAGAACAGAAAAAAAAGGTTCTAGCTGCCTGAGTTTCCTGCTTCAAAGACATTTAAGCTTTTAATACGAATCCTGATTAATTAACAAGGGCGCAGGACTTACATGCATTTCAAGTTGCTTTTATCTCAGGGAGAAAAGAAGCCTTTTGGCAGTTACTTTCTGTTCACTGTCTAGTTCAGCATTTCAAAGGGCAGGCTTTGATGGGCTGAGCCGGTTACCATTTTTTGTGTGTAAAGGGCAATGACTAGTAATTAAGGGACAGACCCCTTTATGTCAACGCAAGGGGGAAAAAAATCAAATTCAATCTCAGCTTCATCCTTCATCCCAAACTGACTCGTGTGGAAGCTGGAGTGCTCTGGGCCAGGTGATGCAGACAGAAGCAAGAAGGGAAGGGGGTGTATGGTGTGGTAATGACTGCATCTCTTTTGCTTCCAGTGAAAAGCTAACATTTGTTGAGCACCTACTATATGCCATATCAGGTCCTCTGCAAACTCTATGAAAGGGTTAGTATAATTTAATTTTACAGAAAATAAAGTTTGGGAGATGTTAATTTGCCCAAGATACAAGAAATAGGCTAGCAACATTCAAATTATGGTGGGTCTGACTGTATCCTTTTATCCAAAACTTCTGTCTTAGTCCATTTTCTAGTGGTCTAACAGAATTACACAGACTGGGTAATTTATAAAGAAAAAAATATTTCGCTCATGGTTCTACAGGCTGGGAAGTCCAAGGGCGTGGTTCTGGCGTCTGCTTGGCCCTCATGTTATTGCATCCTCCCATGGTGGAAAGGCAAGCACATGAGATAGAGAGGGGAGAAGCAAAATCTGCTCTTGTTTGGGAGCCCACTTCTGCAATACTAACCCACTCCCACAATGACAGCATTAATTGACTGGTCAGGGCAAAATTGTCGTAACCTTATCACCTCTTAAAGGTCCCAACTCTTAGACTCATCACAATGACAATTGAACTTCAGTACGAGTTTTGGAGGGGACATTCGGATCATAGCACCTGTACGACTTCCCTTGTTCACCTGTGCCTATGAGAATGGAATATAAGAAGGACTTCATTGATCTCTGTGTCTATCATTCATTTATTCCATAGTATAGTCCATTAACATTCATACCTTCAGGAATTCTATAGTAGCACCCTGTACTTAATTTATTATAGTCCTTATCACACATTTTCGGTTGGGTTCATCTTTCTGACTAAAGAATAAACTTTTGGAAAACAGAGATGTTGGCTTTCTTGTTTAATTCTGTCTTTAATATCACATGGGGACTGACACAGAGTGAGTTTTAAGTAATAAAATGTTTACTGTGGGGTGGCGCCTGTGGTTCAGAGGGTAGGGCATCGGTCCCATATACCAAGGGTGGAGGGTTTGAACCCATCCCCAGCCAAACTACAACAACAACAACAACAAAAATAGCCGGGTGTTGTGGTGGGTGCCTGTAGTTTCAGCTACTCGGGAGGCTGAGGCAGGAGAATCGCGTAAGCCCAGGAACTGGAGATTGCTGTGAGCTATGATGCCACAGCACTCTACCAAGGGCAATAGAGTGAGACTCTGTCTCTAAAAAAAAAAAAAAGAAACAAACAAACAAACAAACAAATGTTTACCGTGGATCTACTATAATGAGATTAATAGTTGCTTTCTACCCTAGAAGGTAATAGATATCCCTTCCTCTATAAAAATAAATCTAGTTCTGACCTAGAAGGCCATCCCCCTAACTAACACACCCAGCTCCTTTGCCATTAAGAATAACTGTGTAACTAAGTCTTGTCTGCAAGATAGAATCATAAAAGCTGTGTTACACTTCCATGAAGTCTTCTCTTTTCTCTGTCCTATGACTTAGACATACATGTGATAGCTGGAGCACAGTCAGTGTGGACCATGAAGACTAGTGGCACATGCTGGGGCTTAAGAATCATGAACGTGGGTGCAATCTGGATCCAGAAGACTGTGGAATTCCTAGAACAGCACTATGTATCTCTGGACTTATTTTATGTGAAAGATAAGTATCTGTTTTATTTAATTCATTAGTTTGGGTTCTTTACTATTTGCAATCAGACCTAATTTTCATAGAGCATAGGGATTGTGGACATACATGCCCCATGCCTGTATGCCACTCACAGACTGCAGGAGAGTTTTGATACTGCCTTATCTGGTGGTTGACACATGGCACTCTAGTCATACTTTGTTTTCAGTCTCCAAATGGCGATTGCCACAAAGGAAGCAAATATAAAGTTCTTAGTGGGATTAGAGTCATGAGATCCCACTTATAGTGAGAGAAAACAGGGCCATTTTCATGGGAGGTGATGCCCTTAAATTTTGCCATGAAGTTTGATGTCTATAAAGAATAGAATAAAGTTCAGAGGAGGTTGAACTCTCCAGAAACAGAAAATATGTGGCATGTTTGAGAACAGGCCAGGGACTCATGTGAAATGCACAAAGAAAGCAGATCCTTATTTCTCTGGATTGAGATTGCTTAGGTTTGAACTCCAGCTCCTCTGTTTATGGCTACGTGTCCTTGGGTAAGTCAGTTAATATCCATGTGATGGAAAATGGGTTTTCTCATCTGCAAAATGAGTGTGGTGACTTCTACCTTCTTGGCCTTTTGTCAGAATTAAATGAGCTTATATGTGTAGAGGGCTCATAATAATGGCTGTCCCAAATAAGCACTCCCCAAATGTTAGATACAACTATCATCCCCCAAACTGGAAGTGTTATTTGCAACCACAGCAAGTGGACCCATGGATGCCAGTTTAAAAACTTGGCCATTGTTATAAAGAACCAAGAGGCCACTGACATTTGGTAGCAAAGTTGTGGGTGACATCCCAGAGCTCCATGTTAGGAAGTCTTAATATGTCAACATTTGTCATATTAATATGCTTTCTCTCTCGCTCCCACCTGAGCCACCTGCTGACTTAAGTGCCTCCTTCTCCTAGGGCACACCAGCCCTCTGTAATTCCCCTAGGCCCCTATCCTGTCTCTGAAGCTCTCTGCCTGATTCCTGACTTACGCAAAGCTGCCTGCCTTTCAGAGACCTGGGAAAGGAAGCCCTCTGGCTCACAGCCGCTCCTGGCCCTAGCTGTTACTATCAGATTAGCTGAAGGATGTGAGTCCTCTCTTGCTCACCCATTTCTCCCCCCAGTGGCTCCCACCTCCTCAGGAGTGGTATGATCAATGTCAACATTCTGACTCCCAGCTCTGTAATAAAGGCCAGTGATTGCATCATAGCTGAATGATAGGAAACTTTTCTTCCCTCCTTGGTGACAATGGGAACCGTGCCACCTTCACAATAGCCTGCATGCCATGAACTGAATTGTGCCTCCTCGACATTTATATGTTGATGCCCTAACCCCCAGTGAGATAGGCCTTTAGAAGGTAAGTAAGATTAAATGAGGTTAGGAGAGTGGGACCCTAAATCCAACAGGGTGGGTGACCTTATAAAAAAAAAAAAAAGGAAGATCTCTCTGTCTCTCTCTCTCTCTCTCTGTGTTTATCTCTGTGTGTGTGTGTGTTTCTCTCTCTCTTCCTCCCTCCCTCCCTGAGTACATGCACCAAGGAAAGCCGACATGAAGACACAGAGAAAGCAGACACCTGACACCTGCAGTCCTCACCAGATAATGACTGGGACGGCACCCTGATCTTGGACTTGGAGACTCCAGTATTGTGAGAAAATAAAATTCCGTTATTTAAACTACCTAGCCTGTGACATTTCATCATGACAGCCCAGCCCCGGTGACTAATACACTAAGGTTATCCTTAGTGTGTTGTGAAGACTGCTGCTGCACACATGTAACTTCGGCACTTGGGAGCCAAGCGAAGACCACTTTTGTCAGCAAATTGCACCTCTCTATCGACAACTTAGAAATAGCCTGCTAATCTTCTGTGCCAATTGATAAAAGATGCATTGGATTCTCTTGTCCAGATTCTTCGCCGCCAAGCTCTACGTCAAAGTGATGTTCCACCTGTGACCATTTGGCAGCGCCCCCTCCCACATGCACACGTCCTTTTAACTTTCATTTTATTGATGTTGCAAGCATCTCCCACTTAAGATCTCTGCACATGGACACTCAGTGAGTCACAAATCACAGCTACAAAAACTATTGGGATACAGACAGTCTTGAGCCAGGGGTTTGCCTTGGTCCAGGTAAAAATAGAATAGAAGGAAAAGCGCACACACATAACAACACCAAATGCACGTGTTGCTGTTTCTCCCCATTCTTATTCCTTAGAAAGATAACATGAAAAATGACTATTCATAGTGAGAAATGTGAGGCTTTGGCCTTAGAAGCATCATTATTGTTGTTACTTGGAATTTCATTAGCACTTTATATTTGTAAAGCCCATTTTGGGGAGAAGTTTTGCTCCTTTCCTCCCTGGACTTTCTCTTCTGTGTCTCTACCCCTCCCCGAATTCCCCATCCTTTCCCAAATTCTGAATCAGACACTGTCGTTTTTTACAGAAGCGAATAATCAGGAGTGAAAAAGGGAACGAAATAACCAAAGGTGGAAGTAAAAATAATTACTCTAGGGAAACGTGCTGTCAGGCTGCCGAGCCGTCACCGTGTTGACGGTGGAGCTGCATGTGCCTAGCCCAGGAGCTCCACTGTATCTATGGTGTTGCTTTGCCCACCACAGCAAGGAGCCAACGTGGGAGTGTTGATAAGTGATGTCTCTGATCTCGCTTTCCCCTGTCTTTGTCTCTAATGACCTTAATGTAATTTTGCATCTTTCACTCAGATGAGCTGAAACTTTTCTGATTGGTTGAAGAGCTATGAAAGGGAACTATCCTTATCCATTTTTTTTTTTTTTTTAACAGCTGCTATATGGCAGGCACTGGATATTAGTATGCATGATTATCTTCTGTACCAGGTTCCTGTTACCGAATCACAAATTACTCCAACATGCAAAGTCTTAACACAAGAATTATTTATAATTATAGCTTACATGTTAGTGGGTTAGTTGTGGTCGGTCTGCCCATCTGGGCCAGCCTTATCTGTGGGTCTGCAAAGTCAGCTGGGATCCAACTCCAGGTAGACTTGTTTGAGGCACCTTAATGAGCAATCTCTGCTTCAGGTGTTTCCCATTTTCTTTCTGAGGCTGGTAAGCTGGCCGAGGCATGGGCTTCTTCTGGTGACAGCACTGACATAAGACAGCTAGCAGAAACACTGGAGGCTCAAAGCTCATCCACCATCACTTCTGTCTCATTCTATTGGTCAAAATAAGTCATGTAACAACATGTGGCTTCAAAGTGTGAAGAAATAGTCTTCCTCTTTGGTAAGAGTAACTGCAAAGTCATCTGAGGAAGGTGGCAGACACAGTGAGAGGTGAAGAATTGGGGCCATGACCTAATCCACTGCATTCTATTTTCAATTGACTTGGAGAGGACCGTGCCTAGGCTACTGGGTGGTGAAGTCTTTTGGACTGTACAGATATGTTCCTTCCCTTTGACCTCAACAGCCACACTTACATGCACATTTCCATCAGCAGTTCCTTTTAGTTATAATACTCCAGAAAATAACCCTCCTTTGGTGACTTTTCTTGTTATGGCACATAATAATGATGATTTTGATTTTTAGTAAGTGATGATGGCAATGATGATATGTACTTGCTTTCATTATTGTATGTTTAGTTCTAATTAGAGAGAATATAAAGTAGTGGTTGTAACCAGGAGCTCTGGAGTAAGAGCTCATGGGATTAAATCTCAGCCCCAGCATTGGCGGTGTGACTCCAGACAGGAAGTTTCGTCTTTCTGAGCTTTACCTTCTACACATGTAAAATGAAAATACTCTTAGTTCCTAGTTCTTAGCTCTTCCTTGTTGAAAGAGATAATTCAGATGGGACTTTCACAGCATTTAGCATACTGTTTGGTATATTGTACATACTCAGTAAATGGTACTATTATTATTTTGTTGTTGCTGCCATATGCCAAAGATTGTATTAACTGCTGTGCATGTGTTATCAGATTTAAGTGGCATAGTGATCAGAAAACAGATCCCTGCCAATATTTACCAACCTGACCTAAACATTTATTTCCTTGTGGTTGCCACCCTCGTTAGGGTGTGTTTGTACATGGAAAATGTCCTTATTAAAGGGGATAAAATATCCCGACATGTTCTTTCAGGCTGGAAGTTGCTACTTTTGAAAAGAAGCATGCTTTTTATTTCAAGTGTCATCCTTTGAGCCCTGCAAATGATTTCTGATAGTCCATCTGTCCAAACCACCTGCTTTTCCAAAACACAGATACAAACAAACCAACAAAATCTTAGGTGATATTAAAGCACATGTTGGACGAGTTTTGCTCCCCTGTGGCTGACATCCAGGACAAGGGAAGCTGGACTTAATTCTTGGCTCTGTGGATGCCTTCCATGATTTAGAAATTTCTACACTAATCTCCTAATTCCTGGAGTTCCTTCCAGTGGGAAATGGAGGACATTGGCCACTAGCTACCTTAGCCACCCCTTTGGGGTAAGTAGGTAGACAAGAGAGTGTGACAGAAATCTTTAATAATCAGGAAAAGTTCCCAGAAAGGGAACACATAGTGATTTTTTATCAAGGTTCAAGCAGAGTTCTTGCTGGAACTCTGGGCACACTGTTGGAGCTGGGCATCATGGATTGAGGCTTTTGATTCACGGATGATAGCAACATTTAGACTCAGCATGCTAATGGCCTCTCCATAATAGTGGAAAGGGACAAAGGTGTCATTCAGCAATCATAAAAGGACATCCCAATACCCATCCCCATAGATTTTTATTTTACCCCTTGGGCCAGCTTCTACCAACTCATTTCCTTCAATCTGATGCAAATGCCTTCCATCTGTCTGGGATTTGCTCTTAACCTGAGGTAATGGAAATCAGCAGTGAGAGAGGTATCCTTCTGCTCTTTTCTATCCATTACCACTTCTCTGATTATTTTGGTGCCCTCGCATAGGATTCAGGGATAATCAGAGTTTGCACATTGACTGCATTATCCATCCCCAGTTCTGAAGCTTTCCCAAACCACCAAGGAGCATCTAGAAGCCAAGCCCAGTTTGTTTACCACTGAATATCTTTTTTTTTTTTTTTTGAGCATGATACCTGACACAAAATACATATTCAATAAATTCTTGTTGAACTAATGAGTACATTAGTCTCCCTGGATCTTGAATCTCTCTCTAGAGCTCCTTATTCATTCATTTATTCATCTGTTCATTTGCTCAATAAATATGCATTAGGATTATACCTTAGAACTTTGCTTGAGTAAAAAGAAAGATGAATCATGGTTTGCAGTTTCAAGAAACTCAGAGTACAAAAGAGGAATTAAGATTGTGTATCAGTCAGTTGTTCCATAATAGTGCTGTGTAATGAAAATGCCTGCTCTCGGTGGCTTACTTATTTTCATTCAAAATCAGAAGGCAGGCTGGGGAATCTGATGACTTAGGCTGGATTGGCTAGGCTTGTCATCAAACAGCAAGCTAGGTCCAGGTCTGCTCTCATGCCTGTCACCACATGTGGACTAACAAGTGAGGCAGGACTAGCATGGTAATGGTGGTATCTCACCAGCCAGTGCAGGTCACATGGCCAAGCTCAAAATCAGTGAGCTCTGAAAAAGTGAGAGGAGGAAGGGGGTGAATATTTGCTGGACAAAAACCTAAAGCATCAGAGCCTTTACTACAATAATACATGTGATCAAAATTATTAATTGTACAAATAAATTATACAAGAAATAATGACATGTAAAAGAAACAAACTCATCCCATTACATATCAAGGATATAATGAAAATAAAAATAGTCCTGGGCTGGGCATGGTGGCTCATTCCTATAATTCTAGCACTTTGGGCGGTTGACGTTGGAGGACCCCTTAGGAATTTGAAACCAGCCTGAGAAACATAGTGAGACCCCATCTCTACCAAGAAAAAAAAAAATGAAAAAATTAGCCAGATGTGGTGATGAGTGCTTATATCCCAAGCTACTCAGGAGGCAGAGGCAGAAGGATCGTTTGAGCCCAGGAGTTTGAGGCTACAGTGAGCTATGATGCTGCCACTCTGGCCCAGGCAATAGAGCGAGGCCCATTTCAAAATGAAAAGGAAAAAAGAAAATAAGATCCTGAAAGATGGCTGCTATTTGTGCATGGAGAATGCTAGTCTGGGGAAAATAATTGAGACAGAGATAGTATGGAATTTGGAAAGTGTACAAGGAATAGTAAAGACATTTATTTTAATGAGGGCATAGGTTATGGAAAGAAAAACGATGAGAGAGTAAATCAGAAAGGTTGTTTGGGAACTTAAGTATTATGCTAATAGGTCATACAATACTAAAGCAACAGAAATTAATGAAAGAATAACAGGTGAGAATGAAAGCAAAGAAAAAAAAAAAAAGGTGCACATCGCGCATTGGTAGCAGGGTAGGTGTTAGACAATATATTAGTTCCTAAGAATCTCCATAGATGTCAAGGAGAATAAACTACCTGTAGACCAAGGTGATAAATACTAGACATTACACTTTTTTCAAGTATTATTTTTTCTCAGTGAATCTTAGTGGACATCTCAAACCTCAGGCTTAATGCCACAACGGCAGTATATCTCTGCCCCTTGCAGCTTCCTCCTGATTCCTACCCTGTCACTTTGAGCAGAAAACCCTCCTGCCTTCTAAGGAGGGTATCTCCCCACCTGCAGGCCAGCTGCTCAGACAGAAGAGATGCTGTTGAGAGTCCAGAAGACTCACTCAGTGCAGGGTAGAAGGGAACACTGTCTCCCCATCCCTACAGTATCTCTGGTCTCTGACCCACCTTCACTTTAAAATGCTATTCACTTTTACAAGAATGTAAGAACATATAGTTATGTTTTTAAGTTACTAAATAAATCCAGTAATACATAAAGGCATGCATTTTCTGATTTATTCAACAAATACTGGCTGAGGACATTTTATGTCTCAGAGACTAACCTGAGAGCTGGGTACACGGCAGGTGACCAAACAGATAAAATCCTTTTCCTCTTAAAGCTTACGTTTGGGTAATGGGAATCTGTCAATCAATCAGTGATTTGGCCATGATGGAGAAAATGTTGATATGGAAATTATGATGAATGGGTTCTTTGGAGGAGAGAATTATGAGAGTTCTCTCTCTCAGGAGACGGCATGTTCAGTGATCCAACAAGAAGGAATAGGTGAGTAACCTCCGTAAGCCAGCCTTGCAACCTGGATGGTCAACACTTGCCTTATAATATGATCCTATACCTCCTTCACAGAGTTCATATGAAGATCAAATATTTCATTATTTGCAGAGCGCTTAGAACAGTACCTGGCACATCAACCAGCTCCAGTCCAAAAGTGGAGACAGATAAGCACATACTTTAAATGTAGCTCCAGGTAAGGGCAAGGTGCTAAGAACAAAGAAAGGAGACGTACCTAACCCAGCCTAAGGTATCAGAGAAGTCTTTGATGTTGAATCAAAGCAGAGAAATAGGAAATTAACATTGATCAATTATATAGTTTTTGATGCTAGGCAATTTCTCTTATCATTTGTTGAATTTACTTTTCACAACAGCTCTGTGAGCAAACTATGATTATACCCCTTTTACAGATGAAGGATGAGGTTGCTGATTAAACACTTTATTCACAGCATTGTGGCAGAGTTAATATTCTGAGGCAAGCCACCTATGTCAAACC
Source organism: Loris lydekkerianus (assembly GCA_963574355.1). NCBI lineage: Eukaryota > Metazoa > Chordata > Mammalia > Primates > Lorisidae > Loris > Loris lydekkerianus. The sequence continues at coordinate 15,911 of CAUYPK010097236.1, read as the reverse complement.
TTCACCAACTTTTATATCACTATTGTTGCTTTTGACCAAGATGGTTGATGATGCTGGTAATAGCAAGTATTTATTGATTATATATTTGTTATTAATTAATTCAATGTAAGACACTTTGCTTCATTCTTTTAATCTGTTAGCTCACTTCATCAAACTCCATGACATAGGTACTCTTGTTGTTCTCTAAGGAACCAAAGTTCAGAGAGGTTAAATTTTCCTAAAGTCACATAGCAGATATCAGAGTCAGAATTTGAACTTAGAGAATCAAAATGATACCAGAACCCAGGAGATTATACTCCATGTATGCTTTATTTTCACCCTAGGGTGAAAAGAAGATTAAAATAAGAGTTATGAAACTTGAAACCCAATTCTACCACTTAGGCAAATTATATCTTTAAACATTACTCTGGCCACTTGTTAACTGAGGCTAAAATTTCCTATCCTGGCTCACAAGGCTGTGTGGAAATCAAATGTCAAGACGATGAATGTAGTAGAACTCAATGTAAATGGAAGTGGTCAGTAATTATTGCTTTTCATTTGTTTGTTTAATAAGTAGGCAGAAAATAATGGAGGCAGCTGACGAGGACAGTCATTTTTTGAAAGGGAGGAAAAGATACATGCTTCAGATATTTGGAAAATTTTTATAAAACTTGTTCCATGTGACACCCCCAGAATATGGAATTTGAGTCAATAAGAAAATATCAATCAGCATGGGCTATTGGTCATCGAAGTAGGTCCAGTCTTCAGTGGAGATAATGAGCAAATAACAGGCCCCATGTGTAGGAGGGCAGGTTGGAATGGGCCAGTCTGTGCCCTAGAGAGTAGTGGTTCTCAGCCTTCCTAATGCCTCCTAATGCCACGACCCTTTAATACAGATCCTCATGTTATGGTGACCCCAACCATAAAATTATTTTTGTTGCTACTTCATAACTGTAATTTTGCTACTGTTATGAATTGTAATATAAATCTCTGATATGCAGGATGTATTTTCATTGTTACAAAGGGGTCGCGACCCACAGGTTGAGAACTGCTGTTGGAGAGATTTACACATGCACAGCTAGGGAAGGCTCCAAGTTAGAGTCACCCATTCTTTCTGAAATTCTCTATCTAAAGCCAAAGTAGCATTTTAAAAATATATTTTGGGGGTGGCACCTATAGCTCAGTGGTTAGGGTGCTGCCACATACACTGCCAAGGCTGGTGGGTTCAAACCCAGCCCAGGCCAGCTAAAACAACAATGACTACTGCAACAACAACAACAACAACAACAACAACAAATAGCCAGGCATTGTGGCAGGCACCTGTAGTCCCAGCTACTTGGGAGGCTGAGGCAAGAGAATCACTTAAGCCCAAGAGTTTGAGGTTGCTGTGAGCTGTGATGCCACAGCACTCTACCAAGGACAACATAGACTCTGTCTCAAAAAATACATATATATTTTTGACCATGCCATCCCCTTACTTAAAAGTGCCTGTGGCTTCCCAATTAAATTAGAATTAAATCCAATTCCTTACCTGGCCTGCATAGGCCCGAATAATTGAAGCCATACTAACTTTCTGAGATCCATTTCATTGTTGTCTAGTCTTCCATCTGAACTCTCTCTTGAAGCCATACTAACTTCAAGTGTTTGGTTCCTGGAACTTCCCACATTCATCCTCCCTACGGGCCTTGTGTACCGTGGCTTCCTCTGCTTGGAATTCCCGCAGGACCCTGCTTTGCCATAACAACTCTTATGTGTCCTTGCTTGTTTCCAGTTAATAGTGACTTTTTCAGAGATGCATTATCTGGGCTGCAGATATAAATTATCTCACTTATTATTCTGTTTCATAGGACAATTTTCTTTTTCAGCATAGCACATTTCAAGCCTTTCAATCAGAGATTTATTTTTAATTATTCATGTTTGTCTATCTTTTGATTTGATGATAAGATCATAAGAGCAGGGATCATTTTAAGTCTTGTTCACTGTTGTTATCCCCATGCCTAGAAAATAGTATTCCATGAAAAAAAAGGGAGAAAAAGTAGGAGGGTGAGGAGGGGGCAAGAGAAGAAGAAAGAAAGGATCTTTGAGTTTAGATATGTGTATTTTTTTTCCTTTGTAGACTAGAGCCTCACTTAAAAAAAAAAAATGCACCAGATCAGGGAAGAACGACATCCCTAAAACTTCCTATAGATTTCACTGAAAATCTCATACAATGAGGTGGAGTGAGGATGTATCTTCTGGAGTCACAGGGAACCTGCAGAATCCCAGCTTTGCTGAGTATGCAGATTATCACATAACAGTCATCAAATACAGTTTGGCAAGTGGGTCAGGAGTGGGGGGGTAGCCTCCACCTTCCTGAGAAACATCTGGGCATGGTCCTGGAAATTAGGTTTATATAAAGCTCCTAAAGATAGTGGGAGAAAAAAAATGAAAGGAGTGTCTTGAATTGGAAGCCTGGACAATAGACCTTTAGTATAGTAAAAAATGCAGAGGACTTGAAATGAGGCAGTATGAAGGTTTCAGCCCTGATTATCAGCCATGTAGAACTTGCCCTTGAGTATAGTAAGGAGGTAGTTTCATTTCCATTTTACATATCAAGAAATATAACACTCGAAGAGATAGATAACTTGACAAAGGCATCAAAGCTAGTTTGTAGGAAAGCTGGAATTTGAACCCTGTTTTGCCTGGCTCTGAGGATTGCTAAATAATATTAGGAAAAATTAAAAGCAACATGAATACAACACCATACGTGAACAAGGTTGACAGACGCAGACTGTTAGGAGATATCTGCTTCCTCCCTACTACGTTCAAGGTCATACATTTATTAAATGGCAGAGCTAAAATTCAAAACCAGTGTTGTTTTGTGCAAGACATTGTGCTTTTAAATATGCATTTATTTTTTTCTTCATTTATTTAGCAATAATCACTGATGGCCTAATGCATACCAGACAGCATGGAACAGGAATAGTAGCATATCTGCCCTCACAGAAACTACAGCTTAGAAGGAAAGACAAATATTAAATAACACTCTTGCAAGCTGATTGTTATCCCTGTTTTCAAGTAGGAATCTCATAAATCTTCACTATATTGTCTCCACTCAAAAAGGTTGGAAGGACCTTACTCAATGTAAATCACCCGCGTATTGTGGTCTGTACATTTTCTATGCATTTAGACTACTTGATGTGTAAAGCAGGAATTAGAAATTCCAAATTCACAGAGTTGTAAGAATTAAGTAAGAGCAAAACTGTAGGTTATATTTAACACATAGTAGGCATTTAGTGAATGTGGTAGAAATAGTGACTCTATGCTGACGTTGCCTTTACTGATTCAAAACGTAATGATATAAATAATGTGGTGCAGAAAGGAAAATGACCTAGTACTGTATAGCTGAAAATAAAGCTGGCACTTTTCATCAGTAATACACATTTGAATGCACCAGGTTAGCAGTTCAGCTTGAATAAATACAGAGCAGATACTGCAGGACTTAAATTTTTTTTTTCTTTTAATTCCAACTAAAGCAGGGTCCCAGAGAGAAACAATTCCAGAGAGGAATTAGAGGCCATGGGGCCTAAAGAGAGGACGCTGAAAATACACCAGTATTGGGATTTGTAAGAAGTCCGAAGAAACATCACCCCTTAACACGTGTTAATGGTGAAAGATGACGATAACAAACGGAGAAGGAAACAGGAACAGGATAAGTGATGACGTCGGCACAGAGAGACAGAGACATGGGTTCAAGCAAATGAATGATGGGGATGAATTAAAGACGAGTGGACTTGAGAAAGAAAATGCAAAAGGATGAATGAGGAAAGAGAGACTTTCAAGGAGTGTTTTGAGGATTTGGACTGTAAGAAGGATATGAAATGACTGCAGTAAATCAGGGAACAAAGAAGGGGTTGATTTAGAGGACCGGGGACAGGGAAAGTGGGAGGTAGTGAAAGGTACGAGCTGGAGAAAAAAGATAATAAATTTGAGAATTGTTAAGGGAAAGAGTCAGAGAAGTACCGGGTTGAAGCAGAAATCAGTCAAACAGATGTAGGTAGAGATGAAGAACGACAGTGGTGATTAAAATATTCTTTCATTTTTCATGAAAGAGAAGCTAGAGACAGTGGTAAAAAGTTTGCTTTAAAATAGACATAGTGGAAATGTTCTGAAAATGCAAATGAGGAAAGGAGAGAGGGAAGTAAAGAGACAGAGGTTGCAGGAGGACCAAATAAATAGACAGAAGGGAGCTACTACTGTGATGGCCTACTGTGGGCCACATAGCACTGGGTATGTCCATTTATAGCTGCCAGCTGCTTTAGCTCATTTTCCCATCACCCACACTTACAGGGAAGGAAGGAAAGGCTGAAAGGTTACAAGGCTCACTAAAAATTAGCCAACTGGCTAAGTGGTAGAGACAAGAACTTAAACTTACATCATCAGAAGAGGTTTCGGAGTCAACAAAATAAACAACAGAGACAAATATATTTATAATGGTCTATTTAGGGTCCAGCAGCAATAAAAGGAAAGCTTCAAGATTGACCTTAATCTTGTCATTGATCCTAAACCAGCGAATGGAGCTGGGCTGGGCCTCCAGACGCCAGGGGTGTGGGTGGCAGTGCTAAGCCCAAGACGGTGTTTGAAGGAAGGTGGTTGTAAGGATGGAAAGGAAATAGGCTATGCTGAGTGATGAATGGAGTCAAGCTGGATTAAAAAGACGATGTGAGTTACAGAGACGGTGATGATTGAAACGAGAGAAAACAAATGGTGGAAATCAGTGACTACGAAAAGAATTGATGGAAGATGGAGGTTAGATACAGCAGAGATGGAACGGAAGATAACACTCTCTTTTCCTGAACTGGAGTTTATTTGTGTCTTAGAGATTACCTGAAGGCTTAAAGAAGAAAGACTTTAAAAATTACTTGAGTCATGGAACACTGGGAAGGGAACCTGGAAAGAAAGGAGGAAGGAAAAAAGGAAGGAAGGAAGGGAAGGAGGAATGGACAGACAGAGTGAGGACAGGGGAGGTTTGAATTTTAGAATGTAAAAGGGTTGGTCTTTTTTATTCTCTGCAGAAGTATGACCAGGACCTTTCTCAGAGTAAGAATTCAATGACTATGTGATCATTAGCAAACCTTATTTTGTGTCTCTACTCTGTGCAGGTTACTGAACCAGCCTGTGTATGCACAGGGGTGACTATGACATGCTTGGTCTTTGATATCTGCGATCTCCCTGTCTAGGGGAGAAAATACATCAAGAAAATGCACTAATAAATGAACAACTTTTAAATATCGAATGGATGTGATTTAAAAAACCTTAAGGAGAGATGAAAGGACATAAAAGTAAGACAGAAAGTGGGTAATGGAGACTGGGTGGGTGGTCGTCTTAAGGAAAGTGCTTTATTATCTAGACTCAGCAGACTATGGAAAAACAGCCAATGAAGACCAGAGGGCGACCCCTCCAGGATGAGGGGGGATTCTGGGGTTTGAAATATTCCAGGAACAGAACAGAGATCAATATGTTTAGAATCGAGGGGTAAAGGTGGAGATTGTGTGACCTGAGGCCGGAGCGGGAAACAGTGGGTGAGATACACAGGATCTTTTTCTTACATTTACTTATCACATTCATGAGAACCTTATGTGTGCTAAGCAGTTTCATACACACAATCTCATTTAATTCCCATAATGAGTCTGAGGTGTAGGTATCACTTCCCTCATTCAGAACAGAGAAAACGAAAGATTTAGTAGGGGCTATTATGTGACGTGACCTAGTAGACAAACAGCAAGAAATGATGTCTGAGCCAAAGGCTGGCAGCCTCCCACGCTCTGATTTTTTTGACTACACTATGCTACCTCAATTAGGTGGTATGAATAGAAAGGATTTTGCAAAATGGAATGGATTATGGAGAAGAGGAAGAAAAAAAGAAAGAAAAAAGTCACAAAACTATGGAGAAAGGAAAATATGAAAGATGAAAGATGAACTGAGGGAGCTTTTGCTAGGAGGATTGGGCAGGTGTTAGAATGGAAAGGAATTTCAGATCAGTGGAGCCAGAGATGGGGGTGCAGAGAACTCTAGAGGAGAATAAATTAAATCAACAATGACATGTAACTAGTTACTTTAGGAAAGTACTAACAAAGAGAGAAAAGGGAATAGGAAGAGAGAGTCCGAGGGGCAGAGGGGTAGCCAGAGCCCAGACAACAGAGGATGAGAGTGTGAGCAGGGAAGTCGTGGCATACGGGGAAGGGCTGGAGCAGGGTCAGCACCACAAGGGTACATGCCATGGTGGATGGAGCAAGGCTTTGAGAGCCAGGCAATCTTGGATACCAACACTTGATAATTGCATGATCGAAGGAACTTTCATAGTTTTCTCAAGCCTCGGATTTCAAATCTATCAAATGGGGATAAAAAGCCTCACTCCAGATGTTGCCACATCAAGCAATAGTTATAATTTATGGAGCACCTCCCATGCACTAAGCACTTTGCATAATTACTTCTGAAGCCTTACATCCACCTTCAGACAGGAGTTGTCACCATTCATCCATCCATACTCTACATAAAGTTCTGAAGCCACAGAGCATGTGTTAAAAAATATGAGTTCTTTCCCTGTGGTCATTCCAGTTTTGTCAATACCCCCTAAATAAAATCGGTACTCCTTACCTGCCTTTTCTGTTCTATCTTCAATCACTGCCTCTCCCCCTCACTGAACTTCCTCCCTTTCCTTTCCTTAAGTTTTGCCCACTGTTTGTTTCCACATTTTGTGCTCTCAGGGGTATGTCTTAGTTGCAGGCAACAGAAACCAATTCTGAATACTTTAAGTATCAACCGAATTCAGAATTCAGTTAAGTTATATTAGATTACTTACAATCCTCAGTAGAGATTAAAGTCTAGGAGTCGAAAGCACCACTCCAAATCAGGGCACAGACCGGGCCTGGCCAAGACATTGTTGCGACTATAGCCAAGCATAAATATGGCACTTCACACTGTTGACACCGATGACACTGAGCTCCAAGCAATGCTGTCAGAATCATTTCCCCTAGCAATGAAACCGAGATGTAACTGCCCCAGCTGTGCCCTGTTGAATTCTGCCAGATTCCAGCTTCCTTCCCAAGTTGGTGAATCTAAATGGTGAAGTCTGGGTCATGTGCCCAAGCTCTAGCTGCAGTGGAGGCTGAGAAAATTCTAGAAATTTTAGCTTCTTGTTGGGATGTGGGCTGTGCTTCACAAGATGAAGCACCTTCTGATGTAGGAAAGGGACTCAGTAGGATGCTAAGCAGTTACAAACTACGTCAGCTTCCAACTTAAACCTGGAATGTCCACCCCCATGCTACTAATCCTTTGCAGCTCATCTCCCATGGTACTGCCTCTGGGAAGCTTTCTCTGGGTTTCTCTAAGCACCTCATACAGGAAGCACATGCCTGTCTGCCAGCGTGCCAGCCTGGTACCTGAGGTATTTCTGTGCCCATCTCCCTGCACACAATCCCTCACCCCAGTCATCAGAAGCTCTCCAATGGCAGAGTCTGCATTTATCCATCTCTTGTGTCTCCATACAGCACCTGGATATTTGGTGGCGGCGAATGAATGAATGAAAGTGTTGGTCTCATTTGACAGGCTTTTGTACCAGAGGTCTGTGAAGGACTTGCACAGACTCTGCCTTACATAAGGGAGCCCTTTTTTCCTGGTGTGCACTCCTATAAATGGACTATGTCAGCATATTTAAAGAAAGGGGCATAGAGAATCAGAAAGCCCTATTGCAGAGGATAGTGGTGGATTGTAAGGGTACAAAGGAGAGACTGAGGGAGGCAGGGCGACATACTTTGGAGGAGTAAATGAACTGGAGCAGGCATCAGAGAGGCAGGAGATGGTTTAGAATCAGGGGACTTAAAAGGCCAGATTCTGTTGGGTTCACAGATTAGTAAACGGAAACAGGAGAAGCATACCTTACAAACTTCTCCACAGAAACAAATCCAACTGTGTTCAAACAGATTTGCCTCTTTGATGGGTGGGGTTTCCCAAGGTCACTGAGGACAGTGTGGTTTCGGAGAAACAGCCAAGGCCTTGAAGCCTGGAGTTCAAATCTCAGCTCTTCACCTTATTAGCTGTGTGACCTTGGGAAAGTCCCTTCATGTTCCTGACCTCCTGATCTCAGTTTCCTCATATGAAAAATGGGAATCATAGCATCCATGCCAGTGGATCATGGTAATGAATAAAAGGTAACATATGTGTATATCTAACCCTTGGAGAATGCTTACCAAGTCCAAGGTCACAAAACAGGTTTTTTTCCCCTTATTTTTAGGTCCCTACCTTTATCTAAAATCATAAAAAAGACATGTTAATGGAGATGGAAAAAGTAATTCATACAAAGGATTAAAGATAGAAAGGGGAAAAGAGACAGAGCTAAGAAGAGAGGTGTTAAGGCACAGAGACTGCATAAAAGGTGCAGACGGGCTAGTAAGACAGACATGCAAAATGGCTAAAAAATTATAGGGAGGAAGCATTTTCAAGATTAAAGTCAAGATGAGGAAGAAGGAAGTAAGTGGAGAGATGAAAGGGTAGAGAGAGAGACAAGAGGAAGAAAAACAGGGGAGTGGAGAAGGGGCCCACAAGCGTGATCCTAGCAGAAGTGACAGCTCCCTTGAGGTTGTGAGGTGTGTGTGTAGGTCAGAGGCAGAATCGGCCCAAGCCTGTGGGTGTCATGTCTGAGAAGGACTGTGGCTGAAGAAGCGGTGAGCGGACCCATCTTCTGGGAATTGGGCAGAGGATCTGGAAGCCCTAGGAGCCAAAAGCAGACAGAGTAGTAGGTCTCTACCTCGCACCCTTTTCAGGAATTTCACACAGAGAGCAGAAGCAGCCAAGTAGAGCCGCTCCAAGCTGGGAGCAAGGATCCAAAATACAAGCGCGAGAGTGGGCTGGCTCAGGGCGACAGCCAGGGGGCCAGAGCTGCCGGCTGGAGTCAGTGTGTGTGGGGAGTTGCGAAGGGGGTCGGGGTTGGAGGGTGAAGTTGGATGTCCCTCTGTCCGATTGCAATTAGTGCAACCACTGAGGCCTGGATGGTGAAGAGAAGGGGGATCCTGGCATGGGAGAATGAATACCCGTGAGTTGTGGGGAAGTGGGTAGGAAGGGGCCTCTGAGGCCGCAGGAAGTTATTTCAGGGACTAGAAATGGGTAGGAGATTGAAGACAGGACTTGTTCTCGGTCCTGAAGGGAGACAAAGTTAAGTCTTGGCCATCCAGGGGCGCTCCCTACCCCCAAGAAGGCGGGCCTGAGCTAGGCTGGGTTAAGGCGCACCCCCAGGTGCAGCCTCTGGTTCGAGGCGAAGGTAGAATGAAGCAAGGAGCGCCGGGTTGAGCCCGGGGGACTGCGGAGAGCGGGGGTCCCCCAAGTGTTAGAAATGTGAGGAGGGGTGCTGTGGCGCGGGAACCTTGGGAGGGCGTTATTTGGGGATCCTGGGAAAGGGGAGGGAGCGACTGGGACCAGCACGAGGCCGGGCGGAGCCTGGAAAGGGCTCGGGGTCTGCGGGGGGAGCGGGAGACGGCGGGCGGGCGGCGGGGCCCCGGGAGGCGGCGCGGGGGGGCGGTCCCGGGCCGATCGGGAGGCGGAGCCCGGAGCTGGGGGCTGCCGGAGAGCGGCTCTCTCGGCTGCTTAGCTCGGGCGTCCTGGTTCTCTCCGGCGTCCGCCGTCTCCGCTGCTGCCGCCTCTTCTTCCTTCGCCACCGCCGCCACCGCCCGCAGCACCGCAGCCCCTCCCGCCATGGCCGCCGCCGGCGCCCGGCGCAGCCCGGGGCCCGGCTCGGGGCTCCGGGGGCGGCCGAGACTCCGCTTTCACCCGGGGCCGCCGCCGCCGCCGCTGCTGCTGTTCCTGCTCCTGCTGCCGCCGCCGCCGCTGCTGGCCGGCGCCACTGCCGCCGCCTCCCGCGAGCCCGACAGCCCGTGCCGGCTCAAGACCGTCACGGTGTCCACGCTGCCCGCCCTGCGGGAGAGCGACATAGGCTGGAGCGGCGCCCGCGCCGGGGCGGGGGCTGGGACCGGGGCCGGAGCCGCCGCCGCCGCCGCCGCCGCGTCCCCGGGCTCCACCGGCTCTGCTGGCACCGCCGCGGAGTCGCGCCTTCTGCTCTTTGTGCGTAACGAGCTGCCCGGGCGCATCGCGGTGCAGGACGACCTGGACAACACGGAGCTGCCCTTCTTCACCCTGGGTAAGGCTGGGCGCTGACGCACGCGGGGTCCCAGGGAACCCTGAGGCCCTAAGTGAGGCCAGACTGGTGGCGGCGCCCTGGGGATCCCCTCCCCGGGATGCTCCGAGTGGGGTTGGCAAAGGGCAGTTGAGGGGCCCGGAGGTCGCACAGGTGGTTGGAGAGGACTGTGGGGCAGGAGATCCTGATGAGCGCGCAGCGGCAGCCCGGGGGCGTACCAACCCTCCCGCAGTGGGAACCTTCCCTCTGCCTCAGTCCAGAGGTACCCCTCAGTCTCTTGAGTGTGCTCTGGCACCCCGCTTCCCCCGCTCCGAGGCTCGGAAGCCAATTCCCGGTCTCGCCGCCAACAGCTCCTGAGGGCACCGGCACTGGCTGCCCGCGGTCGCCGCCCCCTCGCTTTAGTGTCAGAGTTTTAGGCTCTCCCTTCCAGATAGATTTTCTCGAAAATCCGAGCAGGGTAGTTCCGTGTAGAATCACCCCAGCCCTCAAGAGCTGGGTTTCTAATGGGCCGGGTGACCTTGCCCAAGTCGCTGTCGTTCTTTGGGTCTCAGTTTTGGCCATCTGTGAAATGGGGCCGAAGAGGATTGAGCGATTTCTGAGGACTGGGATTCTGAGCCCAGGGTTTCCACACTTGGGTTCTCCCTCCACCCCCGTCATCACCTTACTTTTTCCAACCCCCTCTCAGCAAAGAGTAGGTTTGCCCTCATAGCTAACTCACTGGGCTGATAATAAGTTAAAGGCAGGAAAAAGGAGAGGAGAGGAAACGAGTGAGGGTGGGAGGCTCAAACCGAAAAGTTAATCGAAAAGTTCGCCAGCAGCTTGCTGCCTGCTGGTTCCCGGCGCACATCCCGAAGGAGTCGGCCCTTCGGTGGAGCTGTGGGAAGCTCCACCGAAGCTGATTTCCCACCCGGGTAATTGATAGCTTAATTATCTCGGAGAACGTTTACAAAAATGTTGCTCCCCTTAGCTCTTGCGCGGTCGCTGCTCGCTCGCTCCCGTCCCCTCTTGGGGGCGCGGGGCCTTATTCGGTGTCGGAGTCTGGCCATCAGTTACGAGGAGGCGTCAGGGATTAGCCAGAGAGTCCCCAGCTCATCTTCCCCGGGGGTCCTCGCCTCTGCGGGATCCGTCCGGTTCTTGCATCTCAGGGTGACCAGCCTTCCTTTTTAGCACCTTCGGGATCCGGGCCTGAACCTCCCAGGTGAACTTGCTCGCCAAGAAGCCCCATGTAGTAATCAATGGAGTAGACTCCAGTCTCCTGGGAGCTCTGATATTTTAAAATGTATTTTTGTGGCACACCCCTACCCCCCCCCCCCTTCCATAGTGGCTGCCTCTGGTGATTTGAATGAGCGCCAGTCCCTCCCTTATGGTGTGAGCTTGAGTCTCCGCGTTTCTGGTGCCTGTGCTCTCTCCGGGTGTCTGTAACCTGAGTATGCTGAGCGTTCCGGGAGGCGAGGCGGCAGTGCGCCTCGAAGGTTCCCAGGGGACTTCCCACGGCGGCGTCTGGAGCGCGCACACACACGCAGGCACGTATACACACACACACACACACACACACACACACACACACACACACACCAGTCGTCCTTCCCACGTGCACCCGTGGGGCTGCCCCAGTCAAGGAAGAGGATAAGGGTAGAGGTGGAGTTCCTGAGGGTGCAGAGCTGGCTCCCACCTTCTCCCTGCTGCGAGAAAGGGTCCTTCTGCAGAAACAGAAGGTGTCCTTTCGTTACCACTTCCAATCCTACCCTCCTCCCTCTATCCTTGAGTTCTCTCTGCTCCAAGGTACCCCTGAGAGATGAGGGTTGCAAATCCTCCTAAAGAGGCTTTCAAATGCAAAGGGAAGATGGTCCTTGGATATGGCCTAAGGACCCCAGAGCATCCCGTCTCCTCAAGGATGTGGAGGACCGCGTCCAGCCAGCTGTAAAGGCACCCTGGAATTTCTGGGGCTGGCAATCTTTGCCATTTTAAACTTTGGCTTGCAAAGGGGATGGGTGCCTGGGAGCTTCGGACAAGCTGAGTGAGGAACTACAAGTCTTGAATCCCCCAGGACTTACGTGTGAACTTGAGAAGCTCTACGCCTTCTGTGACTCACAGCCCTGAGCCTGGCAGCTGGTCCTGCCTGTCCCGTGGAGTGGCCTGCTGCTGTCCTCCTTGGCAGCGTTGAGCGTTGAATGCATGTGGGGAATTGGGTTCCTGCCTCCTCCTTCTCCCCTCAGCGCCCTGGACTGGCAGCTCCAGGCGCTCCCAATGAGGATTTGGCTAGCGAGGTAGTCACCAGATGGCCGGGTGTAGCAGGAGCTGTGTAGGGAGACGTGGGCTTTTTATTTGTGTTGGTCTTCGACTGTTTGTGTGTAAACACAGAGTGCACAATGAGCTCTGGGAAGGCCAGGCTGACTGGAAAGGAGGGCGATGGCGGTGGGGGGGAGGGGATGATACTCTGAGTCCTTCAGGGCCATCTCTTTCCCTGGGTCCCAAGGCAGTCCAGTCCCATCCCCAAACCTTTTAAACATCCTGCCTACCATGTGTCTCTGGCAAGCTGGGAGAGTCTTTCACTATTAGCTTGTTAGTTCAGGGGATTTGGAGATGGTAAGTGCCACAGCTGAGCATGCAAAGTTGGTAAATGCCAAACTTTGCAGATAGTGAAGAGCCGCCATCCACCACTAGGGGGTGGTGGTGTCTGCCAAAGCCCTATGGTCATGCTTTGGGTCCTGGGCCTAGAGTGGTGGTGGGAAACCATCCTGGCATTAAAAGGTGTGTGTGTGTGGGGGGGTGGGGTGGGGGGCAAACAAACCAATCAAAGAATTATCAATTTACTTTAAGTCCAGTTGGGGGACCTCAAGGTCATTTTGCACAAACTGTCTACATCCCCTTGTACCAAAGTCACCTTCATACAGGGCCCTGCCTCCGTCCATTCTGCCTCTCTTGTTAATACCCAAACTGAAAACATTTTTCTCAAGTCTTTGTATTTCTACTCCTCCCATCAAGTTTTAGCCTGCTTTATGTAGAACATAACATTCCCTCGTATGTGAAAGATTCCCTAAGTTTCTGTGCCGGAGCCTCTTCTTTAGAATCTGATTGTAAGTCAATAACATTGACAAAGTGAATCTCCCTGAAAGTGATTAACGAATAGCAAATAGTTATTGAATCCTTAATGTAGTGCTAAGAGCTGTAATCTTGCCTTGTATTATTAATTCACATAAAATATATGGAGTGGGCACTACTGTCGTTCCCATTTGACAGCTGAGGAAGCATTCTTGGAGCAGTCGAGCACCTAGCCCAAAGCCACCCTGTGAATAAATGGAAGACCTGGACCTGGTATCCCAGTCTACCAGATACTGACATTCTTGGTAATTGCTAAACTGGCATTCTGAACCCAGTTTGCAATTTATGCAGGGTATGATGCTGAGGAGAGTGGTATAGCAGTCATCAACAAGACAAGAAAGAACCTTTCTCCAAAGGAACTTCAGCTACATTGGTGAGCTGACATATGAGAGTTTGAAAGTGAGGCTTGAGTTAAATGACCTCCAGTGACCCTGCCATCTCAAAGCTCCATGACTCAAGGAATCTCAAAGGGCATTCTATTTCCTGATGCCCGTGAGTGATAGAGAGGATTCATTCTGTGGCATCAAAGCAGGAAGATGTCTTTATAGATTTGGAGAAGACTGGGGCTGCTTCCTGGATCACAAAACCCTGAGTTGGGCCTTGGAAGTTTTAGTAAACAAAACTGAGCAGAAGTTAAATGCTGAAATGCAGCTTAGGAACTTAATGTTGATTAGGATCTAGAAATCTCAGCTCTGGCTCCCTGTGACCTTGAAAGAGTCATTTATCCCCCAGAGCTTTAATTCTTTGTGCTGTAATATGAGTGGGTGGATGAGCCTTAAAATAATCCTTTGGTGTAAAGATGCTATGAACTTAAAATGCCCTGACCTACTCTGTGACTCTGACTGGCTTCTCTTGCTTTGTACTGTCTATTTGCCTTTACCAGTGACATGGGGGTGTCAAGAAGGCCTGATAGAAAATAATTTAAACAGGAGTAGATGCCAGTGCAGGGTTCCTGAGGTGAATCCTGTCCTCATCTACCTCCAGGCAGCCTGGGAGTCTGCTGGTGGATTTAGCTTTTAGGCCCACAGGTAGAGAAATGTCATCCTTTCTCCTGGGCTTAGTAATGGTCAGTCCAGACCAGTTACCATCCACCTGCCTTGATTCTGCAAAAGGGGGAAAAAGTGATAAAATGGAGTAAGCATTCATCATCAACATTTTTAAGGAATTTACTTTACCATATAACCCTGACAGGAGAAGAGTATTCTTATATGTGAAGAGGGATACCCCTATTCGGTAGTAGGTCTCTCAGCGTGCTTGCAGGGAAAGGCTGGAAGTGTCCTGAATGTCTATCCCAACAATATGCTCTTTGCAAGAAGCTTATGGCCTGGGAGAAAGATACAGTCTGAAATACCAACACTGTCAGGTCAACAAAGGTTCCTTAAAATACAAACAAAAATGGATATAAAAAGAAAAAAGCCAGGTCGGGAGGGGTCAGAAGACTTGCTAGGAGCAGGGAGTGTAGCCTAAGAAGACCAGTCCACTAAGGGCTGGAAAAGCTTCCTTCAAATGTCAACAAAAAGGGGAAAATATACCCCCCTGAGTGTTTGTGGGGTCTATTTCTAAGGAATGTTCAGAAACTGTAAGTTCTAAGAGAACACGGCCAAGCCCTGTGGGGATATCCTGGGCAGCTGTCCAATAGCCCTGTATGCTGACCCCCAGTGGCCTATTTTTCAGGCCTGGGAGAAAGGACCCAAACCCTGGAGATGTTTGGGCTATATACCCTGTAGGTTTTCTGGTTTGATTTTGAAGGTTGACATCAAAAGGAGGAAAACTGATTGCAAATAGCAGTAAGCCGCGTCTTCTGGCGGGATTTCTGACCCCACGAACATTCCACTGCTCTCTTCTGCATGTCTGTAAGAGAGATTTTGCAGTGGAGATTTGCTGTCCGGAAACAAGGCTAGGTTTAAAACAATATAATTTATTTACTTATTTGGACACTGGGTCCCTTATCACTAAATGAGGTGTTTAGGCTGCACATAACCTTCAAGGTCCCGTCCTGGTGTGACAGTCCTGGTTTCCGAGACATTGTAAATAAAGGGGGAGGGAGGGTGTTTAGTGGTCTCAGATCTGAGTTTTCCCCCCTTTTCCACTCACCTCTCCTTCTTCATACCTCAACTCATCTCTTGCCAGCTCAAACCTGATGAACCCTATTTCACACTTAGGGCAAAGAGAAGTATGTTGTCTGCTCTGAAAAAGTGTTAAGTTACTGAGAAAGGGATGGGGCAGGAGAGGGGAGAATTCACCTGCTAGAGAGGCTCAGGTTGGTCAAGGCCAAAACAGATTTGCCGTTTCTGGGGAGTCAGTGATACTAGCTCAGACAGCAGAGCTCTGCGAACTTTGGTGTGATTGAGGGCTTGATCTTTTTCCTGAACTGGGCCCTCAGGCTGAAGAGAGTTCCATGATTTTTTTTTTTTTTTTTTAGAAGAGGAAAGGCTTTATTTCAGTCGGAGGAACAACAGCACAGAAGACTTTAAAATGGCCACACTCCCAGACTGGCTCAGTCTTCTCCTTTTTTTTTTTTTTTTTTTTATTAAATCATAGCTGTGTACATTAATGTGATCATGGGGCACCATACACTGGTTTCATAGACCGTTTGACACATTTTCATCACACTGGTTAACATAGCCTTCTAGGCACCCTCTCCGTTATTATGCTAAGATATTTA
>CAUYPK010097235.1:0-54991 GCA_963574355.1 Loris lydekkerianus | reverse complement strand
GAGACTTTACCTCTTTCATGTTTACATGGATGGAGCTGGAACATATTCTTCTTAGCAAAGTATCGCAGGAATGGAAGAAAAAGTATCCAATGTACTCAGCCCTACTATGAAGCTAAATTATAGCTTTCACATGAAGGCTATAACCCAACAAGACTATGGGGAAAGGGCCAAGGAAGGGGAAGGGAGGGGGGAGGTTTTGGTGGAGGGAGGGTAATGGGTGGGGCCACATCTATGATGCATCTTGGAATGGGTACAGGTGATTGCACTAATGTACACAGCTATGATTTAACAATAAAAAAAATTAAAAAAAATACTGTCACTGATATGCTCAGAGGAACAAGTGATCCTTGTCTGTACAAGAGCGAGATGCCATGAAGCAGGAACAGAAATTCCTAAAAAATAAAAATATTACAGCAGAAATTAGAACCTCAGTAGAAGAGCTGGAAATGAAATATGTGTTATAGAAATCTGAACATAGGCTGGGAGTAGTGGCTCATGCCTGTAATCCCAGCACTCTGGGAGTCTGAGGCAGGTGGATTGCCCGAGCTCATAGCTTCGAGATGTGCCTGAGCCAGAGCGAGGCCCTGTCTCTAAAAATGATGGCAGGTGCCTGTAGTCCCAGCTACTTGGGAGGCTGAGGCAAAGGGATCACATGAGCCCAAGAGCTGGAGGTTGCCACAGTACTCTACTGAGGGTGACAAAATAAGACTCTGTCTCCAAAAAAAAAAAAGAAATATGAACAACAACAACAACAATAAAAAACCCCCAAACACAGAGAAAATAGAAGAGAAAGGCCAAGAAAATGAGAGGAAGGCCAAGAAGTAAACGCCAAAGCGCCAGAGCTCTGCCGCAGAGAGCAGAAAGACGGAAGAAATTACCAATGAAATGATTAAAAAGTGTCCTGCTTGTCAAGGTCACTGAGTGTTCAGAAAAACTAATGGAAGTAAGCCACCTTGAAACGTACCACTTTTGTGGCATTTCAGAGTGCCAGGGACAGAGAAATAAATCCTGAGGGGAGGGTAAGTTCAAGGATCAGGGAAAAGCACGCCTTCTGATTTCTCGATAGCAATTTGGGGGGTGGGAGAGGACTATGGAGTATTTCCTGCAGAAATCTATGCTGGGTGTGCTGAAAGTCATTGCTGAGAACAGGATTTCCTTATCCATGGAGTTTGGATTAGAATTCGGCAGAAGAATAGCCTGCAGGACTTGAGAGACAGAAGGGAAGCATAGCCAATGCTCCTGCAAGGCTGCGCAGTCATAGACAGGGCATCACCAAGTGCCCGGTAGGTTCCGGCTTATTCTTCCCTCTGCACACATGCTCTTCTTCCTTCCTGCCAGCCCCACCCAGAGGCACCAGCTTCTCCCAGATACCCTCAAACTCCTCTGACTTGTTCCCACGTCTGTGGCTGGACACACACAGCTATGTGGATTTCCCTGCGAGCCCTGACTTGTCTGCCCACGTCCTGCTTCAGGAGATTGGTTCCTGAGCCCTCCCCCGCTGCGCCTTCCCTCCCCGGCCCTCCCACTATTGTGCCAGGTGTAATTTCTGCAAGGAATCTCCACAGCATCCTTACGAGCTCTGCCTCCCTGATTGCAGTCTGAGACACTTTTTGGCACCCACAGTGGTTCCAGGAAAAAGAAACATTTGCATAGCGGTCTGGAATTGATTTTCTGGTTTGACTAGATTTAAAGGCATTAATGACCCATGGCCAGAGGTGAATAGGAGGCTTGTCCCATGGCACATGTTGGCCGGGCAATTGCTTAAGTCACCACCTAGAATCTCTCAGCCCAAGTGCCTGTGGAAGGCAAGGTATTGGGTGACCAAGAAGCAGTGACCCTAGAGCATTTTGGTGGCTGTGCAGAATCTATGGACTTTGGGTCTGGTTGGTAACGTTTAAGAGTTTGAGGGAACGTGGGGATGGAAAATGATGAGCTGAGGACTGTAAATTCCCAGCACAAGGTCCAGGCTGGGAGCCCAACAGTGCCTCTGACTTCCTGGAAAGACACCTTCAGCTCTTATAGTCACAATATTGAGAGATTTTTGAAAAGTGAACCCTAAGTCTAATTCTGCAGGTGAGTGAAGTTTAAGAATGCAGTTTAAATCCACGAATCCTCTTATATTTAAATTAGGGTATTAGTTGGGAAGGAGCAACACTCTCAAAACTGCAATCAACGGACCTACAGGCAGATGGCAATGCCACTGACCCCATTCTGCTACGTGCTCTGAGTCACAGAAGCCCCTCTTTCCCGCATCTGAGGAGGTGAGTCTCCCATTGCTGAGCTCATGATGACCTCTATCAAGGGGCCGGTCCTTCTCCAGACCTGTCCCCAGTGCCGATCCTTTCCTCTAGACCCGTCGCTAGACCCTTGTCCAGCAGACGTCAGGGAGCTGGGCACAAAGGTTCGCCCAGGAAGAGGTACCACAAGCAGGCACACCTCAGAGAGTCTACAGGGCCAGTTCTAGACCACAATAAGGTGAACATTGCAAGTCACACAAACCTTTTTGTTTCCCAGAACGTATAAAACTTACTTTGCCCAGATCCATTGATCCACTATCTATGGCCGCTATAGCCTTATGAATTGTATTTCTTAAACAATAAGACTTGAAAGTTGAAAATATTCCTTGATCCACGGGCTGCAGAATGGATGTTGTGTTAGTAGGCATGAAAACAGCATTCACCTCTGTACCTCTCCATCAGAGCTCGGGGGGACCAGGTGTATTACCAGTGAGCAGTAATATTTTGAAAGGAATCTTTTCTTCTTAGCAGTAAGAAGTCTCAATAGTAGGCTTAAAATATTCAGTAAACCATGCTGTAAACAGATGTGCTGTCACCCAGGGTTTGTTGTTCCATTTATGGAGCACAGACAGAGTAGAGGGAGCATCATTATGAAGGGTTCCAGGATTTTCAGAGTGGTAAAGAAGCATTGGCTTCAACCAAGTTCAAGTCACCAGCTGCATTAGTCCCTAACGAGAGAGCCAGCCTGTCGTTTGAAGCTTTGAAGCCAGGCATTGACTTCTCTCTAGCTATGGAAGTCGGAGGTGGCATCTTCTTCCAATAGAAGGCTGTTTCGTCTTTCCTGAAAATCTGGTCTGTAGCATAACCACCTGCATCAGTGATCTCAGCGGGATCTGGGTAACTTGCTGCTGTTCACTTTGCGCTTACAGGTTAATGGAGATGGTTTCTTCCCCCAAACCTCATGGCACAACCTCTGCTGACTTTGAAGTTTTCTCCTTCAGCTTTCTCAACTCTCTCTCACCCTCCACAGAACTGACGAGAGTTAGAGCCTTCCCTGGCTGAAGGGAATGATGTGGCCGGTGTGATCTTCTATCCAGACCGTTCAAACTTCCACATCAGCAAGAAGGCTGTTCATTTTCTTATCGTCCATGTGTTCACTGAAGTAGCACTTTTAATGTCTCTCAAGAACTTTTTTTGGTCTTCACAGCTTACCTAACTGGCACGGAGGCTTTTGGGCTATTTCTGCTTTTGACTTGCCTTCCTCACTAAGCTTAATTATTTCTGTTGTTTTGATTTAAAGCACACTTAGAGGCCATGGTAGGGTTGTTAATTGGCCCAATTTCAATATTGTGTGTGGGGAAATGGGGAGGCCAGAGGAGAGGGAGAGAGGTAGGGAAACGCTGGTTGGTGGATCAGTCAGCACACAAATGACATTTATTGGGTAAGTTCTCTGACTTCAAGGTGCCCCAAACAACCACAGTGATCACATCACAGATGGCTGGAGGCCCAGATCACCACGCTGGACAAAGACCCAGGCTGTGGTGCTTGCTCCAGTCAAAGGAACCATGAATTGAATGCACTGGCCCCAGAAGTCTTGGGATCCCTCACCCCAGGCTTCTGGGAATACTGTTTGGAGACCAGTGTTCCAGGTGACCTCCATGGGACCTAACTATGCAAACGGAGAGAAATGTAAATTCTAGACAGGTGGCGATTACTCCCTCCCAGACTCTACTTTGACCAAGGAAACTTTGGGAAGCTGGTTTTATTCATTGCTTCATCAAATTAGTTAGTCTGGAATAGGCTATGCTGTAATAACAAATTCTGAAATCTCAGCGTCTTCACACCGAGTTTCTTTTTTCCTCACGAAGGGTGGTCTCCTCCACACAGTGACCTGGGGACTCGCCAGGCCACTTCAACACATGTTCTCCATGGCCACTGTGGAAGAAGACTGGGCAGACCCACCTCACTGGCCAGAACGGAACGTGGTCTGCCTGTGAGACGGAGTCTCCCTGGGAGCCCAGGAGGAGGAAGACGCTTCCTGAGAGCAACTCCCGCCCCTACCCCCCCAATTCTGTCTCCTGGGTTCCTAATGCTGTTTGCTTCCCTTTTCTTGTGGTGAAGTTCTGCTGATTTCAGTTCAAATGCCACTTCCTGGGGGAGAGCAGACAGAAGCTCCTGGGGACTGGAGCAGGGTGTGGGGGAGCCTCCTGTTGGCGGGGAGCTCGGACCTTATCCCTGACCTGTGAAGACATTGAAGGGATTTGCATTTGAAGATGCCCTCTCCGGTGGAGAGCTGATAATGATACTTCTATTTTTAGGAAAGGCCTCTCTTGGTGGCATCCCAAGGAAAGGGCAGCTCTGTGTGACGCAAACTTTGATGAACAATCTCATCTCCGTAGAAATATTTTACCAATGCTCTGTGTAAAAGGCTTATAAATTATTCAGCCTCACGGCTGTCTGGGCAGAGAAACCCTGGCTGTTCCCTAATGAGCAGCCTTTGCTGAGGCCCTGGGGATAGGGCTGGGGAGGCCAGCGGCTACAGCTGCAGAGACAGGCAGCCTTGGAAGCTTCTCAGCATCCCAGCAAGGGCCGGAGCCCCCCCCCCCCTTCCTTCATGTCCGTGGACTTTAATGAATGCCAGCTGCGGTGGCCTAGACCCCGGGGATGCAGACGGGAGTCAGGCACAGTCTTGAGCTACCCCAGCATGGTGTGGAGACTGGTGCCCAGACAGAAGGCAGGTTGAGTCTTAGTCCAGGGACGGAGAACCACAAGGAGGCCATGGGAGCCCGGGTCAGGAATGACAGCCTAGATGATGCAGGGGAGGGAGTGTCCAAGCTGGGTTTTAAAGTATGAGTTCACCAAGTAGATGAGGTGAGTGAAAGAGATTTCTGGTAGTGAGACCTGTAGGCGCTGGAGGGTAAGGGGGGGGCAGGGTGTGGGTATAGGGGGGCAGGGAACCCTGTACCTTCAGCCTCAAATATGCGGGCAGAGCACTCCTGAGCCCCTCACATCAACACCACCCTCCCTTCTTTCCTTCACTGTCACTTCTTCCCCTGCTTCCCAGTCCACGCCCCCATTCTGCCCTCTGTTAGCCAGCACCTGTGCGATGCTGCAATTGTGAGCACCCAGAAGCGCTCCCTCCTCTGTGAAGCCTTTCCCAGTTCCCTCAGGTAGGCACTTCCTCACTCCTGGTGCCCACGGTGACTCGTGTGAGGGCACTGGCCATGTTCATCTATGGGAATGGGAAGTGCTAAGGCTCCGAGGTGGCAGCCTGCTTGGCACGTTTGAGAAACAACCAGGAAGCCTAGGAGCAGGGGCTGGGGCAGAGGGAAGGTGAGGGACGGGAGGGGCAGACAGAGGGAATCAGCCCACCCGAGCTGCTCAGGGTACCACGCTCCATGGTGTCACAGAAGCCATGTGGGAACTGAGACCAGGAGTCAAGTGACATGCCCACACATGTCACACATCCATCCAGTGGCAAAGTCAGCATTGAAACTGAGACTATCTGTCTTCAAAGTTCATGTCTTACAGTCTGCCTTGAGGAGTGGAGCAAGAGGCCAGGCCCAAGTCCCCACTTGACTCCCACCTCATTGGCTGCCCAGTGGTCCCACAGCCCAGGAGGGGCAGGCCTCCCTCCTGGGGGCTCTCCCCTAGCCCCCGTCACTTCCTTGGCTCCGGGTGGGCTTTTATTTCTACGTGAACAGCTTAGCCATGCACTTCAGTCTGTTGTTTGTTCCTTATGTGGCCCCAGGCTAGAGAGGCTATCCCCAACACAGTGTGTGGTGGAGGCCATGGTCACCTTCATGAGGGCTCTGTGTGGCATGGATGATGCAGGTGCCAACACGGCTTAGTCATCTGCCTCCCCCACACCTGCAACTTGGGTGCGATCCTGCCGCTTCAGGGCTGTGCACCTGTTCCTGTGTGGGGCACTGCCTGTGTGGAGCTGAGGCCGCCGGGGACCTGCCCTCAGAGTCCAAGGTCAGGCAGTAGACCCAAGGCAGATCAAGAGAGTGAACACACAATATGCTCAGAGCTGTGGCCCAGGGGAACTCATGAAGGGAACAGGGAGCTGAGAGATGTTCCTAATGTTGCTGGGATCAGTCTTCTATAGAAGCCATACTGATCTCATATTACCTTACTTTCCATCTTACTTTTAAGATAAAAAAATGAAAGGATATCTTTTCTATTCCTTCTTTTATCCTTTTATCCATCCATCCATCCTCCCAGTCTCCATCCCTTCATTCATCTACCCATCACCACCCTTCCTTCCCTCCCTCCCTCCCTCCCTCCCTCCTTCCCTCCCTCCCTCCCTCCCTTCCTTCCTTCCATCTCTCTGCCCATCCTTCCATCTACCCGACCATCCATTCATCCATCTATCCATCCATCCACTCATCCCCATCTACCCATCACTGCCCACCCATCCATGCAGGATCCATCCATCCATCCACCATCAGTTCATCCATCCATCCACCCCTCAAATACTTGTGCCCACTCTGTGCCATATACTCTAAGGATTTTAAGCAAAGCCAAACCTAGTTCCTGGCCTTGACCCCTTGCAGACCTCAAGCCCTAGAACTTTGTACTGATTTTCCTCCATCTTTGTTGGCCTTGATGGCCCTGACTCCCACAGATGGGCATCTGCCCTCTGGTCCATTAATTTCCCCGATGCCCTGCTCTGGCTGCCCACCCTGAAAGCCTCCACTAAACTCTCCTTAGCTAGCCCAGGGAGACCCCCTTCTAGCACTGACATAGGTGAGCACCCAGTGTGGACAGAGGGAAGAAGGGGAGTCTGTGGGGGTCTGGGAGGTGCCCAGGGGTCCGGGTAGCATTAGGAGGGGCCATCTGAGATGAGACTGGTTAGATATGAAAGGGGTGGCCAGGCAAGGGGTGGAAAAGGGGCTCCAGGCAGGAAAGTGGTCAGCCCAAGCTGCGGCAGGTAGTGGGGGAATTGTAGAGTCACCTCAAGTGAGGCTGAGTGGGTGTGCTGTGCAGTTATCCATGAGGCTGGAGGGATCCATGGGGCCAGGCTACAGGATTGGAGACAGCTCTGATAGCTCCACCTGGTGGGACCAGGATCAGTTCCGGTTTCGACACTGATCTTTACTTAGGCAAGTTCAGTTCAGAAATGAGTGTGTTGATACAAGAGGCTAAACACACCTATCTCATCCCCCCCTGGCGGAACCATGGGGTCAGGGGCCTGAGGAGGGGCTGCCGCTGTGAGTGCTGGACCTGACACCCACATATGGGCATCAGTCCTCTGGACCATCAGTGTCTGGGTGCCCTGCCCTGGCTGCCCACCCTGAGGGCCTCCACTCAACTCCCTTTGCTAGCTCAGGGAGTCCCCCTATAGCACTGAAGTTGGATCACCCTAGCTAAGGCTCCAGGTCCAAGGATTTCCCTTATAGACAGAAAGGAAGAAATTCAAGACCAGTGCAAAATAAAAAAGGCCCCCTGAAGGATTGTTTGAGACAGAGAAGGGAGTGGTGGAAGGTGGCAGGAGCTTCTAGGCTCATCTGAGCCAGCTCCCGAGATGAATGGTGAAGCGCCCCTATTTACAAATCAGGTGATCTGGGACTTGAATCACGGTGCAGCCACTTCCTGGCTGTGTGACCCTGAAAGAATGACTTCACCTCTCTGTGCCTCCACTGCTGCGTCTGTGAGGTGGGGACAGTGGTTCTGCCCACCCCAAAGGATGACTTATGTCAGACATACCCAGAACAGTGTCAGCACATGGTAAGTTGAGGTCAGCTCCTGTCGTAATTGTCATTTTTCTCCAGGAAAGAATCCTGCCTGGTTTGGGAAGCTCAGGGGGCTGTGCTTAGGATCTGGGGCTGGCTCAGCTCCGAGATGGAACACCTCACCTGGGATTCGATGCCTCTGCCCTTGCTCACTGTGGCTCCCTTCCCTCCACTGACTGATGTGCTCCCATGGTGTGGGGGCCCTGGGTATGCAGAGGGGAGTTGGGTGGAGGCCAATAGGGAGGGTTGAAGAGGAGGGAGCACTGATGGTCTGAACCTAAGGAAAGCTTCTCTGGAAGATGTCCAGGAGGTTGGAGCTGAGTCACGAGGCTGAGAAGGTCGACCTGGTGGATGAGTCAGGGGAGGAGGCATTTCAGGTAGAGAAAATGAGGGCAGGTGCAAAGGCACTGAGGCTTGTTCTGGGGCCCCGGGGCCTGGCCACCAGAGTGCAAATCTCTGCTCTGCCATTTGCTAGATGTGCAACCCTGGACACCAACATCTCTCTTGCCTCAGTTCCCTCAAATGTGCGTGGGGATGACAGCAACCCCATTTATCTGGTAGATTGATGTTGAGAGAGTTAAGGGAATGTGTGCTGCTTGGGGCAGGCTGTATGCAGGAAGCACTCTGCACATGCTGGTTGAGGTTAGCGTTGTATGAGTCATCTGAGAGCTTGCTCGTATATTTAGGCTTTTTTTTTGCCTCCTCTCTCTTCAGTGGAGACCAGCTTGAGGAACTAGCAGCATGAATGCAAATTCTTGACAGACAAACAGGGTTGCAATCAACTGCTGAAGACTTTCTAATTGGCATTGAAAAGGACTGCTCAGACTCTGGTGACTTTTGGCTGACAAGCTGCTGTCAGGTGCTTTTAACAAGCCTTGGATTTTAGTGGGCCAAGGTACTGACCGGACCAGGTCTGGGATAATTGGGTCCTTCAGAAAGAGCACCACAGGGACACTGATGAAGCCTTCCCCATCTTGGAGTTCTACGGCTATGAGCACAGGTGTTGGCTGCAGCCTCCCGGGTGGCCAGGCTCCTCTGTCCTCCTCAAAAGGCCCCAGCACACCCCACCCTGGTAGCAGGTGACACCGCTGCCAAGCATCACAACCCTGGGCGTGGCTACCCCCCCACCCGGGAGGCTACATCCCCCCTGGGGAGTGCAGAGGGCTCTGGCAGCTGTTGGCTGTCGCCACCCTTGCCTTTGGCTGTTGAGCTAATAAGCAGCTCTTGTCTCCTTGAGTCCCAGATGGATCCTGGCACCAAGTGTGCCCAAAGATTTCTGCTAATTAAAATCAGGTTTTGACATGTGGGGCTTTCTGCTGCAGACGGAGCTCGTGCTCTGCTGTCAACGGAGCACCGAAGCGCTGGGTTCTTCGCCACCCGACCCCAGCCAGCTGGCGCCAGCAGTCAGACACCCTGACGCTGTGCTTCTCTGGTAAGCACAGCATTCACTCTCTTCGTGTGTTTCAGAGAGGATCTGAATCGCCTTAAGAACAAGTTTGTCTTGATAAGAGGGAAAGAAACCCCAACAAACACATGGTTTTTGGAATCTGAAAGGACTGCCTGAGACCTGCTTTGTCACTTTCTAGCTGTGCCCTCAAGCAAGTCATTTCATCTCTCTGACCTGCCCCCTCCTCTGCAGAAGGGGAGCAGGCACCCCCTCCATTGCAAGGGTCCCCTGCAGATAAAATGATGTCATGGGGTAAAACATCTTTGCTGCTTAACAGGTGTCTCCAAAGTGGCTCTTGGAGTAAGAACAGAAAAGTTAAGCCAAAGGTGTCCTTGTCTTAGGCCTACCCTCCCTCACCTGATGGCATCCAGATAGAGATGACTGAGCAGGTCTGGACATCTGACCCAGGCTGAGACACAGACACTGGGTCACAGGGCTGTCTCCAGGAGACAGGGTCATCTTTCCCCCAGGGCGGGAGGAGGAGTGAAGACATGAGGGGTCTGGGCCTGGCCTGAAGATGTCCTTAGGCTTTCCTGAGCCTCCTGAGCACCCTAACAATAAATCCCCACTTTGTTTAAGTCTGAGTCTTGGAATCAAAGAAACTGAAGCAAAGAGAAGGTAGTTACACCCAGCAGAACTGCTGGCACAGAGGCAAAGTCTAGTTCCCGATAGAAGGAGAGACCCCACGCTTTTCACAGGCAGGCAGGGGAGACAGGGCTTTTCCTGGCCCTCACTGTAAGATCACACCCAGACAGGGTGCTTCATGTGGGCGTGCCAGGGGAAGACCTGGATGTGGTTCCCAGACAGGTCACTGTAACAAAGTCTCACATGAGACTCTCTAGCAGCTGAAGGCAGGACACAAGCTCATTAAGACGTGCTGGGAAAGGTGCTGTTTCTGAGGACAAGACAGTGGCGAGCTGTC
This sequence comes from Loris lydekkerianus, assembly GCA_963574355.1. NCBI lineage: Eukaryota > Metazoa > Chordata > Mammalia > Primates > Lorisidae > Loris > Loris lydekkerianus. The sequence goes on along the minus strand of CAUYPK010097235.1, from coordinate 44,647 downwards.
CAGGTGACATCCAACTGCCCAGGGTGTCAGGCAGGCAATGATGGTGAGGCACTGGATGAAGAGTCACTCACACCCCCTTTCTCTCATTCCCCCTGCCCAGCGAGGGCCCTGGAGGGTTCTGAAGCTTCCATTAGCAGAACTTACATAGGTGCAATGGCTTCTCAGTAGTCCCAAGCTGTGGCTGGCAGAGTCCCCTCCCTCCCATCTGGCCCTTGGGGCTGCTGGGGGTCTCCCTGAAGCTGCCCTTGATGCTTAGCTGTTCAGCAAAGCAGCTGGAGGGCCCTGCTAAAATGGGCCCAGTTTGGTCCCTCCTCTGCACCATACAGGAGCCATCTCGCTCAGAGTAAGAGACAGGGTACATATGTGGGGCTTTGACCTCTTCGTGGCTCCTCTCTGGACCATGGGCAGCTCCTTGTGCCCTTGACCTCACCAGACACACAATCTACACACCTTCCCTGGCTTGACTCTGACTATAGGGCTCTCTGTCCAGGGTCTGCAACCCCCTCCCCAAGTAGGGCTGCCCTGGGGCTCCCCCCTCCCTCTGCTCTGCCTGGTCTTTTCTTATCTGCTGAGTGGTGAGCACTGCACCCATTCCTACTCTGCTGGGTGAACAGGTCCCCGAGGGGAGGGACCCCTACCTATCTGTTCCCTGACAAGTCCTATGAGTCTGGAGCACCACCTGGCCCCAGTCCCTGTTCATAAAACCTGTAAGCAGAGGATGGATGAGGACCAATTCCTGCACTGGCCAAAGCCCAAAGGCCTGGCATCCCTTCTGTGCTGGAGAAGAAACCAGACGGGGCGTTTGATGGTCAGAGTTATAGTCCATCTGTAAAGATGGAGGGGCCTTGCCCTGGCCTTTGTTTTGTACACAATATCTGCAGTAATAATTTAAGAATTAATTGAAGGATATTTGAGAGCAAGCCTCACACTAAGAAGCACATTTGACCACCCTTCCCCTCCGAGACGATGAAGACTAAGCATTTTGATGATGTTCCTCCCAGTTTTCTAGGCGGGTGGGACTGTGAGTGCAACCGGCCAGGACCTTGGGAATGGTAGCAGGAGCCTGCAGGAGAGACAGTGGCCTGCAGGGGGCCGTCCTGGGGAGGGACAGGACATCTAAACTTGAGGATGCCACTCTCCTGCCTGAACACCCAGGGCTCCCACTGCTCTCAGAACGAGACCCCAGCTCCTTGCTGCTCTGTCATTCACAAGGCAGAGTGAGGGGCCCGGGCCTTGCTGTCTGGCGAGTGATGTGAGCATCTTCCTGTTCCTTCATAAAATGTGACCAAATTGGCCCCTAGAAAGTTGGACAATTCTCCTGGCTGCAGTCAGGACTGGCCTGCAGCACCCAACCAACACTGTGACTTATTTTTTCCCACCTTTGGTAAGTTGATAGGTAAAAATAAGAATTTTGATGACATTAATGGTAGCTGCACATTGTATTATGGGTTTGGATCAATGGTGAAGTTCATGCAGTCGGAATGACCTTGGTGAAGTGTGGTCAAAACCACCCGTTCCCTCTTACCCTTTCCAGACCGTCCTGGCAACTGAAAAGCCTTCCTGCCACATGTGTTCAGCAGAGCTTTGAAGGTGCTCCGGTGGTTTGCTTTGCCTTGTCCCCACCTACACCCCCTGACAGTGCTTGGGGACTCTGCAGAGGGAGGGGATGCAGTGCAGCTGCATCAGAGGGGGCCCTGGGGGCCCTCAGAGATGGCCTGAATAGAGGCCAGACCTTCACATCCAGGCATTGACCAGTCACTGGACACTGGCTCCTCCTGAGTAGCAATGAGCTTGGGCATGGAGGCTCCTTTCAGCCAAGGTCAATTCCTGGAAAGATAGGCTGCTGTGATGCCTTGGCAGCCAACATCTCTACCCCTGGAGGAGTGGAGACCTTGTTCCTACAGGGAGGAGCTGCGGGGGGGGGGGGGTAAAGGGGGGAGGAGGGGCAGCTTCCTGCACCGGGCTTCTCCTGGTGCTGGTATATCATGATGGCCCCGGGAAGTGGGTGTTAGCGTCCTTCAGGGAGGTTCCTGCTTGCCCCTGGTCACACTGCCAGAGGGCAGCTAGGCTTGGGCCAAGATCTTCCGGATTCCAGCATCCATGTCCTCAATTGCTGCAGGTGGACTGATGTGAGGGGGACGCCTGTGTGTGAATTAGGACTAACCTCTCCCAGGATGGGGATGCCTGAACTGTCGTCACATGGCTTGGAATAACTGCAGAGTGTCCAGGGATGGCTGTGACCGTGGGCTGACGAGATATGACTGTTATGTTTTAGATTGTCATCTTTTCTTGTGCCAGAAGCTTTTATCCTGAGAGGGAAGCAATTTAGAAAATGATTCAGCAAATAGTCTGGCAGATGTTTCCTTGGGCTGTGGGCTTGGAGAACGAGGCTTGTCTTTGGAATCGATCAAATTGTGGTTGGAGTTCAAGCTCTGCCTGGTTCTTCTGCTGCCCCATGGGGGGCCCTGCTCCCCATGTCTGCACTCCTCAGGGGTAGGATGAGACAATGGCTCTCTTCCCAGGGGGATGAAGGGAGTTTCTATGTGGGTGAGAGCTGCCAGTTCAGCTCTGAGCCCCTGGGACATGGCAGAGACCCAGTGTGGTTCTGGACCTCAGGAGACCACAGCTCCAGGGGGAGCCAGCTGTGCCAACCAGCCATCTCAGGCTACCCCTGGGTGTGCCATGGGGCAGGGACGGGGGAGCAGCACCTCCCTGGGGAGCTGACGTGGGAGCTGGGTTTTGAACATTGAATAGGAGTTCACCGACTGGCCAAGAAGGAGCACGGAAGCAGCACATGCAGCGCTGGGGGGTTGGGGTCCAGGGCGTCCCAGGTAAATGGGTGAGAGGACACCTGAGACCCGCAGCTTTGTGTCTGTGTTTCTGACGTCCCCAGACTGGCTCCGGGTTGTTGAGAGAAAAGGCGCTGAGGTCAGTAGGGCAGGTGTTTCCTAGCAATGGGCTGAAGAGAGCAAGGGAGAGGGGAAGGCCTCAGCAGGACCTGAGCAGGACCTGCCCGTCCCCGGTGCTAGGCACTGGGAGGGAGGCTACTGAGCTGTGTCCCTGAAGGCTCCAGTGGGGAGAGATGCCCAAGGGGTCAACTTCAGCCTCAGACTGGGCCAGCACAGGGAGCCTGTGGCAGTGAGGACCTGTCTGCCCAGGTGGACATCTGCATCTCAGTGGCCTGGGGGGTCTCATGAGAGCCTCCAGAAAGAGAGGAGGACCTCCATAAGGCAGGGAGAGGTGTAAGGGCAAATCCCAGGCTTGTGAGACCCTCCTGATGCAAAAACAAGGGGTAAAGGGCAATGGCCAGAGATGAGGCTGGATGACAACGGGCCTGGGGTGTCCAGAGTGTCCCACGAGCCATGTCAAGGTCAATGCTGTTTGGATGCACTGGAGACCCGCATGCAGAGGTGTGCTTGCCCATAGCTGTGAGATTGAAGCGTATCGCTTCTCGGCCTTTTGGCTAAGATCATGCGGAGATTGAAGCGTGATTCTGGTGGCTCTGTGGAGGTCGGGTGGTAGTGGGGGGACCCCATGCTGGGAGCTGCATCCTCCATCACCAGCACACAGGGAGGCCAGGGCCAGGACAAGGGCAATGGGAGTGGAGATGAGGGGCCAACCCAGAAAGGCTGGCGAGGCCCCTCCCTCCCCCATGACAGGGATGAGCAGTTGCACCCCCATCCCACCAGGGGGTCAAGTTGTATGGCAAGTATGGCAGGTCGTTTATTCATTCAACAAACTTTCATAGAGGTTCTACACAGTGTCAAGTAACAACAATACTAAATGGGTGCGGCCTCTGGCCCACTGGAGCCTGCAGTCTGGTGGGGACATAGATACAGAAAAAGGAAGCAAGTGGAACCCACAGGACCTTGTGAAGAGCAATGATCCCGCTGAGACGGGGATGGGACAGGGGGCAAGTGCGGGAGCATCACCGGGGACAGTCTGGGGAGCAGGTTACGTGGGGGAGTGGGAAACCGTCGAGGAAGGATGGAGCACTGCCGTTCTCCACTGTGTGAGGACACGAAACCTGCCGACACTTAGATCTTGGACTTCCTGTCTCCAGAACTGTGAGAAAGACATTTCTGTTGTTTAAGCCACCGGTCTACAGTGATAGCAAGTAAGACAGAATTTGATTTCAGGGCAATCGAGTTCAGATCTCCCATTTTATAGGTAAGTAGACAGGTCACAAGATGAGGACTTGTCCACAAGTGTGCAACCTTCCAGGGGCAAAGCTGGGGCTCAGATTCAGGGTGCTCGTCCTCCTCCCAACTGTGGGGGCATGGGGGAGCTGAGATTTCATCAGGGTGACAGCTGTTGGAGGAAAGATAGATTCACATATCTGTGTTCATGCCCCTCAAATGGGCCAGTTGTATTAAAATAACTCTTAATAAAACAAATGTTTCACCCCAGTCTGCACTGCAGGAGGCCACCCAGGGTGCTTGCCTGTCCCGCTCTCTGCCCTCTGCCCTCTCACCACCTGAGTAGCCGTGGGAACGACACCTGTGCTGGAGGGACAGAGCCGAGCTCTTCACCCAATGGGCCTTTGCAGTCCTCATGGAAGACTTAACCTGCCATTTAGGGAAATGAGCTCTTTCCTGCAGTGATAGGATAGCAGGTGACCGCTGGACGTGGCAGGTAGAAGGAAGAGCTGCTGGGATCTGGACCCTGGGCCTCGGGGCCTGTGCACTTGCTGCTCCTTCTATGAGGACCTGTACCCCCCATATTTATGCAGCTGGTGCCTGCCCCTCATCCAGGTCAACACCCCAGACTCTTGACCCTTGACTCTTGACCCTTCCATCCAAAGTGCTCCCATCTCCACCTCGGCCTCCAGCACTTTCCAGCACATTCCTGCTCTTGTCTTCAGAACACTTGTTCCACTAAACTGTTTACTTATGTGTGTGCTGTCCCTATTAGAATATGAGCCAAGAAACAAGGGGCCTCGCTGACACATCCCTGTATCACCCTGCATGTGCTGAGCAAATGCATATCGAATACGTGTTGAATATGTGAGTGATGCGCGAATGTCACCGGATTCTGTGCTCTTCTACCAATTTCTGATTGTTTTTCATTTCCTGCTCTAGTATCTTACTTGTGAATTTAGGTCATTTCCAGTTTGGGGCGCTGTTACATATACTGCTCCAGTCAGCAGTGGGATCACCTTTGTGCTTTTCTGTGACAGTGTGGATGTGTGCCCAGTGAACAGAAAACATGCCCAGTCTGGTCCCCAACTCCAGGCCACTAGCAATCCTCCTGCCTTCCAGAGTGCTGGGATTATAGGCACAAGCCTGGTAGGCAAAGATGTTTTAAAAATCTCTAGCATTCAGGGAGGCCAAGACAGATGGATTGCCTAAGCTCAGGAGTTTGAGACCAGCCTGAGCAAGAGCAATCCCCAATGCTACTAAAAATAGAAAAGTTAGCCAGGCATTGTGGTGGGCACCTGTAGTCCCAGCTACTCGGGAGGCTGAGGCAAGAGGATCACTTGAGCCCAAGAGTTCAAGGTTGCTGTGAGCTGTGACTTCACAGCACTCTACACAGGGTAAATTCTGTCTCAAAAAACAAAAACAAAAAGAAACAACAACAACAAAAAAAACTGTTGGGGTGAGAACATTTGTGATGGTTCTTGTCACAGTAAACCTCCCTTTTCAAAACCCTGTTGTGTTCCAGGTTCAAGGTGCACATTCTTCTTCCCGTCTCATTTTGTCCTCACCTTTCTTGACTGCTCTAGGAATCAGAAGAGAAGAATCTTTTTTTTTTTTTTTTTTTTTTTTTTGCAGTGTTTGGCTGGGGCTGGGTTTGAACCCGCCACCTCCAGTATATGGGGCTGGCGCCCTACTCCTTTGAGCCACAGGTGCCACCCAGAAAAGGAGAATCTTTTATAAGCAAACAACATGACAAAGTTGTGCCAACAAGGCACAGAACAGGCCTCCTGGGCAACTGGCTCTGCTGTGTAAATTCTTGCCATGAAGAAGAGCCAACTCTGCTCAGGCTGGTTGAAAGAAGAATGAGGAGGTTGCTGGCCCTGGAAGTTAATTTGCTGCCTGTGGTGAGATGGTGACAGCCTTCAGGTTGTGGCTCTGCTGCAGGTGAGCTCATCCTGCTGCGAGTCCCTACCCCTCTGGCAGCTCAATCTCGCAGCTGTAGAACAGGACCAATAGGAGGGCTGCTTCAGAGGTCGCTGAGAGCATCACAGGCGAGGCCGTGAAGCAACTGGAGCCCGGCACCCTGAAAACGTTCTCTCCACCATCTGATGTCTGTGACAAGGAGGCGCTGCTGTCCCCGGAGCATTTGTTCCCTGGGCTGCCTTCCGACCCCCAGGACAATTCCCCACATTCTGCTCACCCAATAAATCAGCAGCATCCCAACCTGGGGATTAAACCAAAAGGTCCCTTGAAGGGGTGACAGTGCCCACAGATGCGACTGTGACACGATACTCACAGATGTCTCAGTGGCAGGGTGGCTCTGCCTGCCAGCCACCACATGGCATTCTTCATTCATTCAACTATGTACTGACATTGTGGGAGACCCTGGGGCCTGTCAATCCATGGAAGAGACAAAGGATACCTGGACCGCAGGGCTGCCCTTGCCGGAGCGCTGCAGGAGCACTCAGCAACCAGGTGGCACTTCGTACATGCATAGCGCTTCCCGCTAATTATTTCCTTGAGGAAATTTGCATTTATCATAGTTACAATTCACTGCTTTGTATTCCTAATTTGCAGAAACGCTCCAGTGGCCCAGAAGTTGTCCGTTCACACACGAGAGTGTGAGTAAGACGGTGGAGCTACGGCCAGGCACGGAGCGAGCTCACAAACGCAAACGCCGTGAGCAGCAGCCGAGAGGGTGCTCGGAAGTGAGACTCCTGTAACTTGATTTTGTATATACAGCCCCAACACAAAAGGGTGAATTAAAATACATTAAGTCCAAACACCTGGGAAACTGATTTCATTGCAGTAGTGAACACTCCTCTCTGAGACCTCGGGACTTTATTATCTGTTAGGAAGCTTCGTTAAACAGTCACCTGAAGCTGAGGACTCAGCTCTTTTTCAAGAAAGATGGGGATCGCGCAGGAAAAGCAATGGCGATTTCAAGTACAAAACCAGTGTGCCAGTGCAAAAATTGAGTAATTTTGCTAATAGAGGCCTAAATGAGACAACTACATCATTTGATGGGGTCCTCTCTGTAGCAGAAGCATAGTCAACGTAGTTACCACTGAGACAGTCGTTAAACCAACCACAAAGTTCATACCAAGTATTGTGCTCAGGGAGAAAACAAAAAACCTGGCCAAATCCTCTGTCAGGTGACGTCCCTCTAGTGTCTGACAGCAGGGACACAGGATGTGTGACAGCAATTCTCATGTGTAGGCAGATACTTCTCACCCAGGAGAGAATCTCTGCTCCAAAAAGGATGAACTGGGCCCTGGCAGGAGGGGTACAAATGCTGGTGGCTTTGAAGAAAGTGACAGCAGTGACAGCCCGCACCCAGTGACCATGCGCTTGGGCCAGCAAGCACTATAACACTTCATAAGTGTCAAGCAACCCTTACCTCCATTTATTTATTTATTCTTCTAATTAAACATGCTTTTACTGTCTGAATTTTGCAGTTGACAAGTCCAAGGTGCTCAGAGGCGAGCAACCTTGACCACAACGACCCAGCTAGCTGGCAGCAAAGAGGAGTGTGTCCCAGCAACTATCTCCACACAGACTCCTACCCAAATGTCAGCGCAAAATGGTCTCATCTTCCTTTACTTTTGGAAAGCCCACATTTCTGGAAAATGTTGTTTTTTTTTGAAAATAAAATTATTATATTATTTCTGGTAGCCATGATGTGAACTGGAAAAGGCACGTTTGATTTGGTTCTGACATGAACTGCACAGGCCGTGGCTGTGACAGTGACAGGTGGCTGGTACGTCGCCCTCCTACCCACAGCAGAGAGTTCACAGTCACAGCCTTGCCCTGACCTTGCCTCGCTGTTGGAGGAATTAACACAGCTACTGAGGTGTTTTCTGATCCTTCCTGGGAGTTAATTGGCAGCAGGCGCTAAATTCTCACATCAGAGTTTTGAAATGAAACAGGAGATGAGACTTTACTTCTTCTTTTTTTTTTTTTTTTTTGCAGTTTTTGGCCAGGGCTTGGTTTACTTCTTGACATGGATAATGTAAGTGAACGTCCTGGCTAGGATGTCAGGTGGCTCATTCACCTGTCTGTTATTTCAGGTCAGAAAAGTCACAGGTGCCTTAAAAGACCTAATTGTAGTGAGAACGGAAGGTCAGATGCATGTAAAGGACCTGGGGCTGCAGCACAGTGTGGAGTATCTGAGAACTAAGTGTGGGGCAGACTGGGTCAGGAGCCCTTTAGCTGCCATCCTCCTCCCCAGACAACCCACTTTCCAGCATTTGAGGATGTCTGGCAGGGCTGCTGAATTCCTTCCCTGAATTCATCTAATCTAAGCGTCTGAGTTTGTCCGAAGGAGCCACTGGGTGCTCCCTACTGTTGTCGAAGGTTGGAAATTCTGAGTTGGGATTTTCTAATTCAGTAGAAATAAGGAGTCTGGGAAGAAAATGAATCTACAGCTCAGCCTCTTTGTGCTTGGGGTCATGGCTACCTTGATAAAAATTTAGAATGATTTAATTGCTCAGACTTATAGGAAATGATCATTATTGTTGTCATTTTTTCAGTATTGCCTTTACTTTAATTATTTTTTAAAACTGTGATACATCTCTAGAGAAAATGATTCACGGTTGGGTTGGGGAACCTGCCCCTCTTCTCTTCCCTGTGAGCAGTCACAGCCTGGCCCACAGTCTCAGGCCAGGGCAGCCAGCAATCCCCAGATCTGGTCCTTGGCCAGAACTCCCCCCGCCACACCTGGCCCCAGAAGTCACTCAACTGTCCATTACAGAAGTCGTGCTGGGCACTCCCTCTCCTTGTTTTCTTTTCCTAATTTATCATCAAACTTTGAAGAACTCACCTGTCCACAGTGTCCAGGGTATGCCTATTTCCCTCCACTCCTGCTGCTCCCATCTCTGGCTGGACCACTGCAACAGCTGCTCCTCCACCCATTGGCTGGGCAGCTGCTGCAGAGTGAGGCTGGGCGGCCCCCATGCAGGGTATCATCACGGGAGGCAGAGTGAGGCTGGCATGGAGTCAAGGCCCGTCCAGAGCAGCATTCTCAGCTATTACTGCTGTGGGTGACGGGGGTCAGTCCTACCCAGGTCCCCTTGGAACCATGAGGCAGGCACCTGGGGACGGTCTACCTAGATCACAAGATGTGGGGTGTCCTCCACGAGCCCCAGCTCTGGTGGGTGAGGGTTGGCTGAGGGGTGTGACTCCCCACCATCTTCATGGTCCCTAGCACGAAGGCTGAATGAACTCCCCCAACTTCAGAAAAAGCCCTCCGGCGAAGACATGGGGATGCTCAGAGCACTGGAGGCTGGACCCTGCAGCTGTGGAGGCTGTAAAGGGGGTGGGCGGTGTCGCCTGGGGCAACCTGGCCTCTTACTCCAGAAGCTGCTGTCCCTGTTTTGCAGACGAGGAAACAGAGGCACAGGAAGGGAGGTGTGGAGCTTGCTCAAGGTCATGCCACTGTTAGAATGAAGACCAACAGGGTCCATCTGATCCGCAGCATCCCTGTAAAAGCTGACGTCACAAGTGCTGGTGAATTCTCCCAGCCCTGGAGCAGCCCCACACAGTGAGTGACAGGAGCCCTGAGGCGTGTGTTCCCAAGTGGCTCCCAGCATCCCCCGGCTGCCTGGGGCTGCAGAGCTGTGGAGCTTCCTGTCCCGTGGATGCAAAATATAAACGTGCTTAGTAGTAGCCGATTGGACTTGTTCCTTGGCCGCAGGGACCCCATGATGTAAATCGCAGCCCTTTCGTTTTGGTCACCTTTCTGGTGACTGGGATGAAGACCCAGGAAGCTGCCTCTTGGGCCCCTCTTCCTTTCCGTGTTATTTCTGAAAGTCGTTCATTTTGTCTCCACTTGCCGAATCCATCAGTCAGAACTTGGCTTTGCCCAGCCTGCCAGGAGCTTCTGAAGCGGCCCAAATAAGACGGTTTCTCATTTCTTCTAATGCATACCATGAGAAAAACGTAACTAGAACTGCACACCCGAAGCAAAATGGAGCATTTACAGTTTTTATTTAAGTGAATTTCGATTTCAAGGGAAGCCCAAGTAGTGGACTGAGCAGGTGGCCATGGACGTGGAGCAGATTGAGAGGCGGGGACTGATGTCCATGTGTGGAGGAGCTCCCTGCAGCCACCCTCCCAGGCCTCGGAGTGGAGAGTACCTGTGGTTCCTCCCTTAGTTGAAGAACCCCAAAGCTTCCCATTTCCCTTATAATAAAACCTATCCCCTCACCTGGCAGCTCCTTGCTGAACCCCCAGCCCCCCATTCTCCTCTTTCCAGGCTTCCACCTGCAGTGGCAGGTCCCTGGGGCCCCACACAGCACCTGGGACTGTCTGCAGTGGTCTTGGCCTTGCTGGCAGTCTACCCTCTCCTCCACCGTGAGAGCAGCCCTTCTGCTCAGGCAGCGTCCTTGGGGTTGCTGTTCTCAGGGGTCTGGGAACAGCAGCTCATGCTGACTGGGCCCATGGGCTGTGTGTTTAAGGAATTCTGTTTGGGAAGGGTCCCACCTGCCGTGACACTTCTTTGCCCTACCAGGCGTAGGGGTTCACCCGTGTGAGCTGACCCGTGTCCTGGCACAACGTGGAAACACCCTGGAGTGTACCCTGGATGGTTCCTGTTGCCCCTGAGACCAGATCTGGAACCCCCGCCCACTAAGCGCCTTCCTTGGGGAATTTGAGAATCCCCTTCAACCTTTTCTGGTAAACTCCAAACTTGTGTCCCCTCCACGCCTGCATTTACAGATCTCCCACCCCCAACGGTTCCTCTGTGCTTTATAGCAGACAGACTGGGTCTTCCGTTTCTCCGTTCCGCCACCCACTGCAGCCTCCTTCCTGAAATTAGACTGGAGGTGGCATACGAAATCCATTCCTCATCCCTAAGACGCCCAAGCAGGAGGCGCACCATTTGATTTGATAGTAGTTTCCAGACACTCACAAGTGTAAATGAGAGATTAAAAAAAACAAAAAAACTCCTCATTTACAAGTGCATCCCTCCGTCCACACAATCCCATCCTAATTTCTCAATTTCTTTTGGTTCCCGCTATGATAAGTCGCTATGATTTCTCCAAACCTTACTTCCCTGCTGCAGTGGCACGGCGTCACCCACTTGCTCTCCCACCCTGCTGCGCGGTGGTCACCTCCGCGTTCCCAGCACGGGTGGTGCTGAGGGGTCTTGGAACTTGTATGGCAGCTGGAGCTTCATTTTTTCCCTTAATTGAATTACTTATCACTGGAAGTTCAATAGCTTCTTCTGAAAAGCAGCCAGGAGCTTTCAACAGAGGGATGTTTGGCTCCTGAACGATGTTCCGTTTTAACAAATGAATTGGTCAACGAAACCTCTTCAAGCTTTGAAAATTCTAGATTCTGTTCTGAGAGATTTGGCAATTTCCCCTGCCTTTAATGCCTTGGCAGGTGTGTGACAAGAATAGGCCTTACACACAAAATTAACTCAGTCTTTTTGTCTGTTATTGTAGCTCAGGAAAGAACTTGCGCAATTTGGAGAATTTGATTAGGGTGGCCTGACATTAAATGTATTCTAAGAAGTAATTGCAAAACTTCATGGTGTGTGTGGCGTGGTTGTTGAGGCAGTTCTCAAAGATGGAGGCAGCCGTTTTCCTGGACAGCCAGCACTGAACCTCTTCACAGGGCCCATGTGACTGCTGTGATGCTGTGATATAACAAGAAACATAGACTTTGGCCTTTGTCCCTGGCTCTTGGCACAGAGCTCCTTAAAACTTTTGTCATTTCCTAAGCAATGTGGGGTGATTAGAGCCACTTTTTGTTCTCATATTTGGTTTTTGGCCCTGGCTCTTAATCCCTTGGAATGTCCTGGGTGATAGGAGGTGACTCTTGGTGGAGGCTGGTCAATAGAAAGAAAGACTGGGCCAGGATTAGAAGCCCGGAACTTCCAGCTCCGCCCCCCACCCCCCCATTCCTCTGGGAAGGGTAGAAGGGCTGGAGATTGAGTTAATAATTGATTGTGCCTATGTGACGGATCCTCCGTAAAAGTCCCTCAACTAGGGTTTGGAGAGCTTCCAGGTAGGTGGACGCACCCAGGTGCCAGGAGGCTGGGGCACCCCAGCTACTCAGGCACAGAAGCTCCTGCCCTTGGGGCCCTCTGGGACCTGGCCCTGTGACATGTTCCTCTGACTGTTCCCCTGCAGCCTTTATCGTGTCCTTTACCATCATGTAGTAAACAGGTTTCTCCGAGTTCTGTGAACCATGACAGCCAGAAAATGAAGAGAGGGTTGTGGGAACCCTGATTTATACCAGGTTGGATGGAGGTGTGGGTAACTTGGGGATCCAACTTGGCAACTGGCATCAGAAGTGGGGAAGTCTAACGGGACTGGATCCCTTAACCTATGGGGTCTGTACTAACTTCAGACAAACAGTGACACAATTGAGTTAAATTGTAGAAGACCCAGTTGGTGTCTGCAGAGTTAGAGAGCAGGATGATTTGGGAAGCCTCCTGCCTACAAGTGGTGTCAGAGTGGTGTAGTAATGACAGTGTAGAAAAAGAAGGACCCCCCTCTTTAATTGCCAATTAAGAGAGACAGGCTGTGACTATAAAGAGGCTGAGATCCATTATCCTAGAATATTATTCCATGTCCCTCCTCCACCCCCAGGGGCGAGGACACTTCACCTTGTTGATGCTGGAACAGGTCGTGTGACCTGTTTTGGTTTCACGGTGGGTGGAGCCTAATTCCCCACTCTGCCTTGTGACTTGTTTTGGGCAAATGGCCAGTAGCAAAGGCCTGAAATGTGCTCCCTAAGCTGGGCTTGTGCCACCCATGAGAGTGGCTTCCCCTTGGGTAGCTGCCGACTTTCAAGCCTGCAGCCCTGAATGTAGACAGGTGGAGAACGCTTGGATTCAACCTGCCACTTAGAGTCAAGCCTGTCTGAATCCAGCTGTACCCACTGACCCCTCACTGATCACAGGTATCTGAGAGAAAAGAAGGACATGCCTGTTGTTTTAAACATTTGAGGCAGCAGCATTATTACAATGCAGCTGGCTGATACAGACCCACCATGGTTTCAAATAGAAGCCTCAAACAGACAAAGAAGAAACTCAGTGAAGTGCGGGCCCCAGGCGTGGCTCTGCACCAGGCTGACTTCCACAGGGACAGTGAGTTACTTTTCTAGGAAGATGAGCAGACAAGAACTTTTGTCTTTAATTTTCCATCCTCTTGTCCTATGAAGTCCATGCCGACGTGCAATCAGGTGTGCACATTCAGGCCCCAGTGCCCAAGTCAAGGGAAGTGATGAGGATGAGGTCACACCCTCTGGCCTCTGCAACTAGGCCATCCCTGAGGAGGACTATCTGCTCCTCCCTGTTTTAAAATGGAAAGTCCCACATCCCAGGAGCCCCTGTGGTCCCCGGGAAAGTGGGACAGTTGGTCACTCTGTGCCCACCCAAGGCCTGGGACTGGCCAGATTTTTGACAATAACTGTAAGATGAATTCACTCATTTCAGAAACATTCACACTTCAGAAAATATGTGTCTTAGAATTATGGAAACATTGTGGCTACAGTAAACAAGATAAAAATAGATGCAGACGTTAGAATGGAAATCAGGCTGGTGGAGACGGTGCAGGGAACCCACGCCATTCCTCCTGCATTCTCCCAGCCTGCTAGGAGTGGACAGACAGGCAGGGGATGTTTTCAGATGCTCCTCCACAAGTAGAGGAGAGGCCATCATGAAAAGAAGGTTTGGGAAGCAGCAAGAACGACCGACACGTGGTCCCTGGCCCGGCAGCCTGAGAAAGATGAACTGGAACGTGTGGGGGAAGCTGAGGTGTCCTGACTTAGCCCATGGAATCCTCCAGAAGCAGGATGCCAGGCTGGTAAAGAGGTGGTTGGGCCTGGGTTCCCTCCCCTGTGTCCTGTGAGGGTTCTGCCGGCACCCCACATACCCTGAGGCTTATGTTGGCAAAGAAAACACAAATTTGGGCGTAGGAAAGAGAGACTTTGTCCAAAAGGATTATTGCAAGTGGGGGAGGAGAGCTACTGTAGCAGGAAAACGCTCCGACTGTGGTGTCTGCAGGTGCCTCCAAAGTTAGACAGGAAGAGAGGAGTAAACAAAGCTAGGAAGCAGCAGGTGTGGGGAGGTAGGGTGAAGGCTGCTGTGAACTAGACAGAGGAAGCGAGCACACTTTATTAGGAGGCCTGTTCTTGGGAGGGCTTGTGAGTTAGTTGAGGTGGGGTGTTGGGCGAGGGGGCGAAGCTCAGAGATCTTCAAATTTTGAGGAAGGAGATAAGCTTACCCCAAGTTTGTTTTTTGTTCCAATTCATCAGTGGCGACAGGCAGTTGGGCTAGTCTGGCCAGAAAGAAAAATAAGAAAAGAGGATCTCATCTAGCAGGTCATTTCAAACAGGACTTGAGTTTCTTGTTTAAAATGGCTGAATGAACAACACAAGTAAAAACTCCAACCACTGACCGAGAGAGGAAACACAGGACTCTGGGCAGCACGACTGCTGTCTGCACAACAGAAACACTGAAATTAAATGTTAATCGAGAAATGCCTTCAAAATTAGGAAGGAAAATGATTTCCAGTTTAAACTCTACAACCAAAGTGTCACATTAGAGCTTAAACAAAAGTTAGAACCTTTAATGCCATTTAGATAATCGGTGGCAAATGTCAGGTTAATCTAGCAGTACGTAATAGAAAACTAAACAAATAAAAAAAAAACAAACAAGAAAATTGTGAATTCAGGAAAAAAAATACAAGGAAGAGAAAGTAATCGTAGATTCTTGTGTGGTTCAGCTGTAATATATTTACATAGTCATAGTAATAAGCACTGGATATTGATTTAACCACAATTATAATGTGAGTGTCTTGGGAGGAAGGAAAGAAATTGTGTACAAGTGAGAGAGAGAGAGAGGAAAGAAGGAGGGAGGGAGAGAGAGGGAGACGGAGGGAGAGAGAGGGAGAGAGAGGGAGAGGGAGGGAGAGAATTTCTTGGTAGTGAAATCGAGCATTCTTTTAAATTTTGCTGGCCCTTTGGGTTTTTTCTTCTAATAGACTCTTTGAGAGTCTTTCTTCATTTTTTTATTGGCCGTATTGTCGGTTCTCACACAGTTACCTTCTCTCATCTTTACCTTGGCCTGTCTTCATTTTATGTTTTTTTTGTGCATGTGGCACTGCATTTACCAGTCTCTTCCTTGTAGTTTGAACTTTGGTATCTAACCCTGTGGCCAGAGGATGTTCTTCAACATTTTCTTCGGTAAGTTTTAGAGTTTTGCTGGCCGTCTTTAGGTCTTTTTTATTCCTGTGTAATTGATTACACATGAGACATGGAAATAAACTTGTCACATCCTCCAACACAGCAGGGAGAAGTGAAAAAAAAAAATCACTGAGCTGGAAAACACACCTGAAAAAATTATCCAGAACACAGTGTAGTGGGACAAAGTGGCAGGAAATATGAGAGGCATAGACCAGAGACAGGGATCATCGGATGAGGAGGGAGAAGGGTTGACACCCTGTGTTCCAGAGGGGACTAAGGCATGCACATGGCTGAGCGCTATTTGAGATGTTTACTGACAAGTCTGCAGAACTAATGTGAGACACCAATCCTTGGAATCAGGAAACCTGATCAACTGCAAACAGAATAAATAAAATAAATTCATACTTAAGAATAACAGAGGAAAGAGAAGAAAATTAGACCAATGGTTAGCTTTCATTAGCAAAAATGGTAGTCTAAAAATAGTGAAAAATTATCAATATGCATAAAGAAAATAACTGTATAGGAGCAAAAATGTCTTTTAAGAGTAAAAGTGAAATATAGACATCATCAAACATTGACAAAAAATTGCAGGAGGCTGGGTGGTGTGGCTCATGCCTGTAATCTTAGCACTCTGGAGGCCAAGGCAGGTGGATTGCTGGAGCTCTGAATTCCAGACCAGTCTGAGCAAGAGTAAGACCCTGTTTCTACTAAAAACAGAAAAATTTGCACGGCATGGTGGCACATGCCTGTAGACCCGGCTACTCAGGAAGCTGAGGCAAGAGGATCAATTGAGCCCTGGAGTCTGAGGTCACTGTGAGCTATGAGACCATAGAACTCTAGCCTGGGGCAATGGAATGAGACTCTGTCTCAAAAAAAAAAAAAAAAAAAAAACTGAAGGAATTTGCCTAAGTAGACTGTCACTAGAGATAATTCTACAAAAAGGTCAGATAATTAAGAAAGAATGATGAACAAAAGTCAGTGGTCAATATGTGAGTATATCAAGATAAAATTGACTACACAGAGAAACAACATTTTGTGAGGTTTTAAAAGACACGTATTTACACTACTCATCAATAATATACAGCAGGAAGGCAGTGATCAGCGTCAAAGTGTTTAAAGTTCTTATGTTGTTCAAAAAAGAGTAAGGATTGCGATCAATCTCAGAATCCCTTATTAAAATTACTGGGGCAATCACTAACAGAAGAAAAATAAGAATCTAACTTCCACACTATACTGGGAGAAAACAGAATCAGGAAAAGAGCTTAAGGCAAAAGAAGTCCAGGAAGGGTAGAAAAGAGCAGAAGTGGTGGGGCAATGTGAAAGCACATAACGCGTTGGCAGAAATGAATCCAAATAGAACTCTACTTCCAATAAATATAAGTAAACTTGTAAACTTGATAGTTAAAAAATAAAGATTGTCACACCAGATTAAAAAAAAAAAAAAAATCTAGCTACATACTATTAACAATAGATATACCTAAAACAGAAGAGTCTAGAAAAACTGAATGTCATTCACTAAAAAAAAAGAAAGTGATAGCTCTATTAATGTCAGACCAATTGACTTCAATGTAATACATCTCATCAGAGATTAAAAGTGTTGCTCATGATGATAAACAGTTCAATTAACTAGGAACATGTAACAATTAACATTTTGTATGTCCCTAATAACTTAATATCAAAACATATAAAACAGAAATTAAGAAATTACAAAGAGATAAATATACAATATCTTGGGAACTTTTAATACATCTCTCTTAGCGATTGATAGATGATTAAAAAGACAAAAATTTAGAAAGATGGGGGATATTTGAATAACAATCACTATGCTTAATCTAAAGGCCATAAATAGAATCTAACACCAGACAACTGTAGAACACAAAGTCTTTTCAAACACACATGAGGCATTTATAAAAATGGATCACAAAGTGTATCCTTCTCTGTTCACAATGCTTAAGTTTGAATAAATCATCTCTAGCTTACCAGAAAAATCCAAGTTTAGAAATCACAAATAAACGTTCACATAAGTCATGAATCAAAGATGAAAGTATATGGAACTTACAACATAATTGAATGAAGCTAAAAATATTAGATATAAAAACTTGAGGGATACAGCCAAAGCAGTAGTTTAGAGGGAAATTTATAGCCTCAAGTGTTTATCTCGTGTAAAAGGATAAGCGGGGCTGTAAATTACTCTGGATGTTTGCATTGTCAACCACAGATATTCTTGAGAGCTGGGGCTCCTCTCCTCCCAGCAGCCCAATTCTCATCTCTCACTTGCTTCCCAAGGCTAGCACCTTACACCGCAGGACAA
Organism: Loris lydekkerianus; assembly: GCA_963574355.1. Classification (NCBI taxonomy): domain Eukaryota; kingdom Metazoa; phylum Chordata; class Mammalia; order Primates; family Lorisidae; genus Loris; species Loris lydekkerianus. The sequence continues at coordinate 26,998 of CAUYPK010097235.1, read as the reverse complement.
TTCCTGAGCATCTAGTATTCACCTACCTCCAAGAGTACATTCCCCACACCTAGAATGGTTTCTCATGTTTGACTATGAGAGACAGAGTAGCAGTGAGCATCCTGCCCTAAAATGTGATCCCCTGACACATCCATCAGCCCAGCCCTTGGCTGGCACAGCTCCTGTGGGTTATGACAGTCCCAGGCACTGCGAGTGTTTTACTGGCCCTCAGCTTGTGAGAGTCCCCAGTAAGTCCCGTGCCTTCTCTCTCTTTGCCATAACTCTGTAGGAAGAAAGGTGAGAGCTGATAAGCCAAAGTCTAACTGCAGGGTCAGAAAAAGAAAAAAACAAATGCAATAAGGGACAGAAAGGGAAGTTGACCAGATCACCATTCTCAAATGGGCCTTAATGCTACCCAGCAGCCACTGTTCACTCACCATCCCTCCCTCTCTTGCTATCCTTGGAAACTGTTTCATATTCTCTTCTCTTCCTCACATCTCCACACCTCTTCACCCCTCAGTTAATGACCTTCCCACCCTGTTATGGGTGGAACTGTGTTCCCCAGATTCATGCGTTGAAGTCCCAACTCTTAGTACCTCAGAAGGCAACTGACTATATTTGGGGATAGAGCCTTTAGAAAGGTAATTAAGGTAAAATGAGGTCATTAAGTGTGAGTGCTAACCCAGTGTGACTAATGTCCTTTAAGAAAAGAATAGGACACGGACGCATAGAGACAACCATGTGAGGACACAGGGAGAAGGCGGCGTCTGCACACCCAGGAGAGGCCGCACGGGAGATCAGCCTGACCCACACCCAGGAGAGGCCGCACGGGAGATCAGCCTGACCCACACCTTGACCTCAGACTTCGGGGCTCTAGAACTGTAAGAAAATAGATTTCCATTGCTTAAGCCACTTGGTCTCTAGCACTTCCAGCACTGTTACGGCAGCCTTGGCAAAGCAGTAAGCAAACTCCAATTTCCCTGGGTAAATGACCAACAACCAGCAGAGATTTGCAGCAACTTCCTGCCACCTTGCCTGCCCAGCTGCCTGCCTCTCTGTCCACACACACCTCCCTTCTCTCCTGAAACCCTGAAAAACTCCCTATGTGCCTGAAGGCCAGATCCGCCCCTTTTCCTCTAGACCAGTGGTCCTCAACCTTCCTAATTCCATGATGTATTTTCATTGTTATCCACAGGTTGAGAACAGCTGCTCTAGACCCTTCTACTGAGGTCCATGCCCTGCTGCTCATTCTGGACATTCTACTGTCTCTTGAGTCATCAATTTGTCCTTCTCCAGTGGACTATTCCCGTGGGCACACTAACGAAGCTTTCCTTCTGTGGCTTCCATGGCATTTCTGGGGACCAGGGCCCCTAAGGCTACTGCCCATGCCGTCAACCTCCCTTCCCTTTCATTCAGCTGTTTCTAATCCCATGTCCGCTCTCTGAGGATCCCTCTCTCTGCACAGATTCTCTTTTCTTTTTCTTAAGCTTTGTGTGCTGGAATTTAATTTATTTACATTTATTATGGAATTGCTAAGGAAGTATTGTAATTGCCATGCAGGCCAAGAAGTGCACTGCTGCCTGTGCTCTAGAAGCCCACTGTGGCCTCTTCTTCCTGCTGAAACCTCCCTCCTGCCCAGAGCTTGTCATGACCCGAGCTTTATGGAGCTTCATGGAGCTGTTATTCTTAGCACAATGACCACCTATTAACACGTACACACTCTTGATAAAGTTTACTTTGCCTGGTTTTGAACTTTATATAAGGAGATTATACCATGTGTTTTCCCTCCACTGGTGTGTTCCAGGAGCAGCGGATTTTCATTGCTGGGCAGCAGTGGTTCTCAAAGTGGGGTACCCCCATCAGCAGCCTTGGAGTCGCCTGAGACCTTGTTAGAACTGCAAATTCTTGGGTTCTCCCTAGATCTACAGGATCAGGAACTCTGGGTGTGGGGCCAGCACTCCCAGGTGATTCTCAAGTACACGAAAGTTAGAGAATCACTGCTGTTTATTATTCCGCTCTTCCAGCCTCCTGTTGATGGGTCTTTGGGTTACTTCCAGGCTTTTGCTCTTATGATCATGACCTCCAGGAACATCCTTATACAGTTTTCCCCAAGCGCACAGGCATGAGATTTGGGGCTGGGATCTCAGCACAGTCTATTTTTATCTGTACTAATTAATGCCAAATGATTTTCTGAAGGGACTGGGTCTAAAAAGACAACAAAGACAAACTCAATCCAGGTAAATGGGGACAGTTTAATAACAGAGGCAATTTGCAACAGCATCCTGACAAAAAGCAATGATGTTGCTAAATTGGGAAAACTGTAGAGCAGAGATGGACTGGCTCAGGTGAACATGTTATTCATATTTGTACACAAACTCTAATATTTTGTTAGCCAAAGTAGAAGCTACAGTTGTCAACATTTACAAGTATTTTTATATAAACAGAGAAATTGGGCTACAAACTTTTTTTTAACAAGGTTAGTGTACTCTCCCCCCACCCCCTAAAAAACACCCCCAGACTTTGGCCTCAAGCATGTCCTGTTTGGCTACAGTCCTTAATCAGACTCTCAAAATTTTGGAGCCTTGAAGAATGACTTTGTACATCAACCTAATGTCCTAGGGTGCAACTGAACCTTTTGTAAACAAGTCCTCTAAATTTTTTGCTTTGTATTCAGATCTGCTGGAAATCTTTAGTCAAAGTATTTAAAAAATGAATGCCAAGAATTCTAAGCTTTGAAGCTCTGGTAAATTGTAATTATTAGAAATAAACCTTGCCACTGAACTTCATCTTTACAAAGACAAGAGAGGAAGTGAATAAATTAAGTGCTGAGAGCTCCAGTGGTGTACAAGGTCTAATTTTTAAATTCCATGATTGTTTTTGGACTATCTCAACATGAGGGAAGAAACTTTTGTTAATATTTGTCGTTTTAATTGGAAAAATTTATATTCTATATTGGAATGAAAATAAATCAAGAAGGTCTTCTATTTGCAGCATTAGAAATACTCAAAAGGATAATAAACAAATTTTGGTAGGGGAGGGGATGAGTTTTGGCTCATAAAAATATTTGTTGAAGAAAAGTAGCAAGAACCAGGAAAAAAAAAAAAAAGAAAAGAAAAGAAAGAAAAGTAGCAAGGATGAGGCAAATTAGTGAAACTACAGAGAATAACTGAGGTGGAATATTTACACATTTCAACACAAAAGAACACAACTGAGCATGTCTTCCACTGAATATTTTTCTGAGCTCACCTGGTACTTCAGAGCCTGTACGAAGAGAATCTTCTCTATTAAACTGCAGTGTTCTGAAAAGAGTTAATGTCAGCAGAAGTAATTTATAACCAAAGATGCAACTTTGGGTAAGATTGCAAGTGATTTTCTCACGAAAGAAGGAATAATAAGAACATACTGAAAAAAAAAGCATTCTATGGAAATGTGCCAGTGACATTTATAGGCCCATAACTATTAAAAGGCTAACTTGTCAGGCAATAAATGTTTCAGAAAGTGGATGATTTTAATTATCTTTAGCAACTTGTCTTGCTTTCAAAGGCATCCCAGTTTGAACAGTGACTCTGTTTAAACTTATATATAGGGTACAACTGAACTTTCTGTAAACAAGTCCTCTAAATTTTTGTTGCGTTGTGTTCAAATCTGCTAGAAATCTTTAATCAAAGTATTCGATAAATGAGGGCCAAGAATTGTGAGCTTTGAAGTTCTGGTGAATTGTTATTTGAAACTTCTCCTTACATGGGGTATACTCCTTTATAAAGTTCAAAACCAGGCACATTTTGGTAAGGGTGCATAAAAAGAATAGGCAGGTAGTCAAGGTGCTAAAACGAGCTGGCATTTATTTCCATCAAGCTCAGGGTCCTGACTAGTTCTGTGCAGGGGGGAGGTTTCAGCAAGAGGAAAAGGCCACACCAGGGCTTCTAGAGTGCAGGCATCAGTGTGTCTTTTCAGAGACCTTGACAGGATTGAGCATCCGTTGCCCTTCTCCAGGGATGAAGCCACTCTGGGCTCCTGAGGCCGGGAGGTTGCCTGGTCTTCCTTCTGCCCCCCTCGCCACTTCCTCAACAGCTCCTCGGCTGGCTCCTGCCCATGCTCCCTCCTTTTTCCTGTTTACACTCTTTTCCTAGGTGCTTGCAGTCAGTCATGGGCTTTAGATATTTTCCATCTATTAATGGCTCCAGTGGCCCTCTTTCTAGAACTTCAGAGTGACGTATCCCAGAACCAGCGTGACGTCCCACTGGGAGATGTCTAAATGGTCTCTCGGGTTCAACAACTGGTGATCCCCCACCACGTGCCATAACCAGTTCTCTCTCCATTGTTCCTGCTTCAGTTGATGTCCTCTCCAGCCCTACAAAGCGTGGGGGCAGCTGCAGTCCTTGCTTTTTCTCACACTTCAGATCCCTCCCAACAGCAAATCTGCCTTCAAACTACAGCAACAAAAATGCTTTTTCTCACACTTCAGATCCTTCCCAACAGCAAATCTGCCTTCAAACTACAGCAACAAAAAGCCCTGGGAGCTTAACAAAGAACAACAGAGGGTTGGTTGTTAGTTAGCAACGGCTAATACAGCCCAGATTTAATCAATGTGGACACTTTAACATCAGACTCTTATCTCACCTCAGTGCTAGAAAAGTTCTCAGCTATTTTATCTTTTCAGATATTGCTTCTCCTCTGACTTCTCGGCAGCTGTTCAATATTTTCTTTGTGTAGTTTATCGCTGTTCTAGGCTCACAGAACTGCAGGGCATGAATTATGGCATCTTCCAGATCAGAAGCCAAATACGCTTCTTCTGTTTTTCTTATTTTTTGAATTCTTTAAATTTTTAGTTTGCTCTATTTTTATGGGCTGCCACAATATATTCTCTTGGAAATAAGGTGAAATACAAATAAATCACTTGTTTCTTCAATTTCACATTTTATCATTTCTGATTAGAGTGTCCCTTATACTCAAGGCCCCTGGCAGTTTAAGACTTATGGTGTCAATCACACCTGGAATTGCAGCAGGACACTTCACTGAGGTGCACAGCAACCAGGGACCTGGGCAGGTGCAACCCTGACCCTGTAGACAAAGACTGATAGTGTCACTCAAAGGAGTAGCCAGGACGTGTGTCAGGATTCCCCAATGTGTTTGGAAGAACTGGGTCAATTTCTGCTTTTTAAGTCAGTGACTTCAGTCAAGGTTAATGATTTAGGAGGTCTCATGGAAAAGTCTTCCTTCTTTCCCTCTTTTTTATATCCCGGAAGTTTTCAGCTGGTCACAAAAAGTACACTTTTTGGCACACGGTGGGAGTGTGTATCTTCTCCAGGTTCTGACACCCTCATGCCCCAACTCCCATATTTCAGAGTGAAAACTGTAGGTGTGCGTGAATCTAGCTCTGTCGCCAGCCTACCTAAGGGGCGCAGGTAGTTGCCAGAAGCTTCAGCCTCCTTGAATACTGTGTTCTCAACAGACTAGCATGGTGGGTATATTTTCTCTGCAGCCAAGCTCTGGCTTGGAATTGACCGCTCAGAAGCAGCTCAGCAAGGTCAAGCTGGAAAGGCAGCCACATCCCCAAACACTTTGCACTCTTTCACCTTGTAATTTCACTTCTTGGTATTTAACCTTGGGAACCGGCAGAGAAAAGGGCTGGGATTTACATACAGGCAATGTTTATAAAAGTTTAGCATAGGAAAAATAAATAAATAAAAAGACAAATCTATCAGAAGCGGCATGGTTAAACAAACTGTGGTACGCGATTTCAGTGGAACACTAGCATTAACTGCAAACCATGCTTTTGAACTGTCTTTAGCAGACAAAATTCAATGTGCTATTAAGGTTTCGAAATAGTTCATAAGGCACAAAATTAATGTTTTGTAATAGAATATCAGAAAAACGGATGGAATTTCAGATACATTACTATGTGCTCTTTCTGAGTAATATTGTGGTTTTGAATTCTCTGACTTAAGATTTGCTACAACGAACACAGGTTACATTAAATTAACATTCAAGTTACAACATCAAAAGAAAAGTTACAACACCTACAAAAAGAGCTTTGCAAATAGCCTTGGGAAGAATTGCAGAGAAAAGAACACCTGATAAACTAACAGGAGCCACAGTCATCGCCGATTGGCTGCCCCGAGGCAGCTAGTCATCGCCGATTGGCTGCGCCGCAGATTCCCGGGAGGCGGGGCTGCTCTCATCACTTCCGGGGCGGGACTTCGGCCGCGGCCGCATGCTCGGGAGCGGGCGGTCTCCATGGCAACCAGCTGGGCCCGCGCCAGGCCCGCCCGCCGCCGCCGCCGCCCCGCCGGCCCCGCCCGCACGAAGGCCACGCCGTGACCCGCCCTCTGCCGCGACCCCGGCCCCACCGGCCCTGCACCTGCCAAAGCCGCCTTCCGGGCCGAGCTGACCGGGAAGCAGTTGTCGGCCGCCGCCGCGGTGACTCATCGGCCTGGCCGCGTCCCCCGAGCGGGCCATCTTGGTCGCGGTCGGCGCGGCAGACCGAGCCGCGGGGACCCCAGGTACGCGCACCCCCTGCCCACCGCCTATCCCGGCCCCGGCGCGGCGCCCCGGGCAGCCGCCTTTGTTCTCCCCAGGCGGGCGCCGCGGAGCCGGGTGCAGGCCTCGCCGCCCAGGGCCCCGCCGCGGGTCCCCGCGGCCTCCGCTCCTGCCCGCAGTCGAAGCCTCGCCAGGTGTCTCCTGACTCCTTCAGGGCCCGGACGAGTCCACCTCCCGCCCAGCACCGTGGCCTGCCGTGGAGGAGCCGCGTTCCCTGGCGCGAGACCCCCGGAGCTGCTCCTCTCTAGGCCCCGCCGCCCCCGCTCGTCCAGCCGAGCCGAGCCGAGCCGAGCCGGGTCTCCGCTGGGCCCACCCCGGCTTCAGCCTCCCGGGTTCTGGTTACACAGCCCCCACCTTCGCCCACCCATCGGTCACGGCCCGGGGCTGACCTCTGGCCAGCATGGTCCAGCCGCAGACATCCAAGGCCGAAAGCCCGGCCTCGGCCGCCGCTTCCAGCGCCCCGATGGACGACGTTATTGACACGCTGACCTCCCTGCGCCTCACCAACTCGGCGCTGCGGCGGGAGGCTTCCACCCTGCGGGCCGAGAAGGCCAACCTCACCAACATGCTGGAGAGCGTGATGGCCGAGCTGACCTTGCTGCGCACCAGGGCGCGGATCCCAGGAGCCCTGCAGATCACCCCGCCCATCTCTGCCATCACCTCGAATGGGACTCGGCCCATGACCACCCCGCCGACCTCTCTGCCCGAGCCCTTCTCCGGAGACCCGGGCCAGCTGGCGGGGTTCCTGATGCAGATGGACAGGTTCATGATCTTCCAGGCCTCCCGCTTCCCGGGCGAGGCCGAGCGAGTGGCCTTCCTTGTGTCCCGACTGACGGGGGAGGCGGAGAAGTGGGCTATCCCCCACATGCAACCTGACAGCCCCTTGCGAAACAACTACCAGGGGTTCCTGGCAGAGTTGCGGAGAACCTACAAGTCTCCGCTCAGGCACGCCCGGCGCGCCCAGATCAGGAAGACTTCCGCCTCTAACAGGGCTGTGCGGGAACGGCAGATGCTCTGCCGCCAACTGGCCGCAGCGGGCACTGGGCCCTGCCCTGTGCATCCAGCCTCAAATGGGACGAGTCCAGCACCAGCCTTGCCCACCCGAGCACGGAACCTTTGAGAATCCCCACTACGTTGGCGGCGTCTGCAGCCACCCGGGTAGCATAAGGCCTTTGCTGCGTGGAAGAAATGTCCGTACAACAGCATCGCCCCTGTTTGAAGACGTCCCTCCCGCCTCTCCAGACCTATAACATAAGGAGATCTTCCTTTATCCCTTTTGGGTGCCCTGCTTACCCACCTTGCCGCGTTTCCTATTACACGTGCCAGCTTTGTGCCCACAACTCATTGCATGCTTCCTCTCCTTCTTGAGGCCCCCCCCCCCCCCCTTTCTAATGACGCAGCGCTGCTACTGCTCGGGCACACCTGACTTCACTGCTGATGGACCACTCCCAGCCTGACTGGGGTCCTGGAGGCTCCTACTCTGCCCTCTGCAAGCCCCCAGGGCAGCTTCCTACCTGGTTGCCCTGTTCTCACTGATGAGTTCTGGACAGAAAGAAGCTGAGTTGGTCAGGCCAGTGGCTTGATGGGAGAGGGGAGTCTGGCTTTCCACTCAGAGGTGATTGATCACCAGCCCTGCCAGGACCCAGGGTGTCAGGCAGGGGTCTCAGCCTTGCTGTCAGCGTCACTGCTAGGAATGCAGTGGGGACAGGCTTCACTCTGCATATTTCCCATTGCTGTTCTGGGAAGGACCGATAACTGCAACTAAAGGTGGAGTCCTCCAGAGGACACACCTCCCTGACACCTGGCTTAGCTGTCAGGGCTCTGATAGCACCAGGGATTGGGGGAGTCTGGAAGTTGCCTGCTAAATAAGGTTGTTGTGGACTTTGGACCCCTGGGCAGTTTCAGGCTGCCACAGGAAGCAGGGCCATGCGTGTCCACATGTGAGGCCCACCGCAGGCTGTGGGTAAACACCAGTAACTCAGTCTCTGCTGCCTGGGATCCCCAGTGGGCAGCACCACAGCTGCTGGTGTTTAGTTACTCTCCCACCACCACGCCCTGTGTCATTTGGTTTGGGGCCTTGCCTAGTTTGAGACCTGTTCCCTTTTCCATTCAGGTGCCACGTGGCCTTCACTGCAGACTTTTCAGCTAATACCATCTCTCAGTCTCCCGAGCTGCCACGTGGCATGCCCTCCCCAGATGTCCAGCCTTTGTTAAAGAGACCTGATCCCCTCTCACAGTTGGAGGCCAAGTTCCTCTGGGAGGCATCTATAAGCACTAATGCAGGGGATGTCTGCCTCTGGAACCCCAGCCAGGGTCTTAGTGGCATTTGTAAGGCAAAGAGCTGTAGACAGCCATGGCCTTAGTGTGGTGGCAGTGCAGAACTACCCCTCATATTCTGGTTGTGAGGGACCTTGTGCTGCTTCACAGTGGGACAAGAAATCACTTCTGAGCTTGGCCAAGCCCTGTGAACTGTGATGCTTCTGCCATATTTCGTTGCCAAATGGACCATGGGATAGGGAGGGGTCTTACCCTGGTCCATCTGCCCCTGTCTAAAGGGTTCTGGCTCAACTGCAGAAGTAGTTCTTCATCCCCTAAAGACACGCATATGCCTGGGGACCTCGGAGTTGGGTCTTGGGACCTATTCTCTCTTCCAGAGAGTTTTAATGATGCTGGGGAAAGTGCCTGCCATGCTAAAGCTCCACTGCCTTGCAAGGTCAAGTATATTCAGTGGTTGCTGGGTTTCACAGACCACTGCCCCCCACTCATTGTAAACTCTGTTAGCCCAATTGCCCTGCTGAACAACTGCCTCAATACAGGCTTCGGGTTCCCCTGGACTCAGCCAAAGCTGACCAAGTGGGACCATGGTGCTCATTAAGCATGAATGGAGGGAAGATACTGAGGGGCCTTCATTCCTGGGAGTGGGACCGCTGATGGCAGGAGTACAGGCCACTTTGTGCTCAGCTCTCAAAGAGTTCTGCCTCCAGCAGCTGTACTGGTGAAACTAGTACCTGCCAGGTGGAGGTGCCCCAGGTACAGTGGCACCTGGGGAAAAGGCACCTGGAAGGTTTCCATGTGGCCCAGCTCAGCCAGGGTAGGAGAGCTCTACCATCTCACCACGCTGCCTCTGCCCACGTGGCTTTGTGAAAGTGCTGCTGTGTTTGCCCTGCACATCGTGTGTGAGAGCTGTGCTGCTGCACACGTGGGACCAGAGCCACGCAGGAAGGACTGGCCATCCTCTCTGTCCACACTCTTGACTGGCTCTTTTGCATATAGGTTGTGACCAATCCAAGCTGCTGCTCTGGTCTCGGCTGGCTCAGTGATCTGATTGTGTCTTGTCTCTTGGTGCTTAACGTTTGCAGGCTTGGGACAGTGCTGTGCATGGCTGACCTTCTTGATAGCTCCTTGAAGCTTTGGAACCTGGAGTGGATGAGAGATGGTCAGGGGTTGCCCTCCACATTGGACTTGGAAGGGGGCCACTTGGAGAGCTGCAGTGGGAGATATCTTAGTCCCCAGCTAAAGAGGGTGAGAGCCAGTCCTGGGCAGCCCTGAGGGAAACTTCAGTGATGGGAGGTTCAGGCTGGAGAAGAACATGGGGGGGAAGGAGATGCTTTGTATGTATTTTGGAGTTGTAATATCTCTAAATTTTAAGAGAAAAGTGTTGATTTATAAAAGGGACAGGCAGTAGTGTTACACAGTGCATGTGACAGAAAGTTCTGTTTGCCATGATGTTGACATTATTTGGACTCTATTGTGACTGCTCTCTGGTCTACCTGACACCCTTCTGGTAAGTGAGCTTCACTACATACCAGGCCATAATTGGAGATGGGATTTAGTGTGGAGTGACTCCTCTGCCTCGTGTAACCTTGGGGTTAACTTAACTTTAGTCATGTAAAGCTTACTGGTGACTTCTGGGAAACAGCAAAGACTCATTTTGTTGTCTTCAGGTAAGTGTGTTAAGTAATAATAGGGAGTGAAAAACAACCCTGACCCACATGCCTACTGGTGTCAAGGTGGACAGTGGAGGAAATGGGCTGCAGCTGCCTCCTGGGGGCGGAGCTTTGGGTGGGAAGAGGTCCCTGGGAAGGAGCCCTCTGCCTTACAGCCTGAGCTATAAGACTGAGCTCTCTGCTTGGGAAGCAGTGGCCGAGGGGCTCAGGGAGGAAGGCACGGATGGGACTCCCGGGGGAAGGAAGAGAGAGTGTGGCCTTTTGAGCCAGCAGGAGGAGTTCCCTGGTGTAGGGGGAAGATTGGAGCGCAGGGCCTTCCCTGGTCCCCAGGAGTGCACCTGCAGCTGACATGCTATTCTCCCTTGGTTGGTGCCAGGTGGCCCCACACAAGTGCAAGAGGAGGTGGGAGGAAGCCCAGATCCTCACTCTGAGTAACCAGTGCCCTCTGCACACAGGCAGCAATTTACCAGGCCTTCTCATTATTCATGTAAACCTATAAGTTATAGAAATTTGGAAAATCAAGTAGAGGAAAGAAAAAGGTAAAAGTTAACATTTTAGTCTCTCCTTTTAGGCTTTTTCCACCCAACCATACTTTCTTTGCATTTTTTTTTTAACATATACTAACTTGTGTAATGAGACAATTTTGTGTAGCTGTTCTCACTGAACATGTCACATGTCACAGGCATTTCCTGCATGTTGATACTGACTTTGAAGTGGCTGCTGGCTGTGTGCTTATGCATCAGGAGTTGGGGCAGTGCTGACCCCTGCCATTACCAAGTTTCACTGTTAACACTTTGATGAATGTCTTTGTGTATAAGGCTGTGTCCCAAGTCAGGTGTTTGCCTTTGGATTGACTGCCTGAGGTGGGATTACTGCCTTAAAGAATATGAAAACTTTTCAGACTTTTGTTACATAATGGACAGAATGGTTTCTGGGAATGTTTGTGTCCACTTATACAGCCTCCAGCAAAGATAAGTGTGTCCAGCTTGCAGTATTGGGTATTCACAGTTGGCTAAATATTTGCTGATGTGATCACAAGACAGTAGATTGTGTTTTAGTTTGCATTTCTCTGATTTCAGCACAATTGAACATCTTTTCATGTTAAGCAGTTGAATTTCCTCATTGTGGATTGTCAATGTCCTTTGCTCTATCTACTGGGGTCTGATAAATTGGTATGAGTTTGTTCTATATTAAAGATATTAACCTGGTACGTGTGTCATATTTACTGCACCTGTTTCCAGGTGCTTCTTCTGTTGTAGTCACAGCCATGTCATTAGCACCTCTAACAGTGCCTGGTACATAGTAGGTACTCAGTAAACATTTAATTGAATTAGTTGTGCAAATGGGTCTGCTGGGGCTGGGCAAGGGATCCTCAAATGGATAGAACAGTCCCTGCCATGAAGCTGACGGTCCATTAGCACTTCTCACACCTTCTGGTCTCAGGAAGCCTTTGCACTGTAAAAGTCCTTGAGGGTCCCAAAGCTTTTGCTCCCTTCCCTTCTCTTCCCTTCCCTTCCATGATATTTACCATGTTATAAATTAAAGCAGAGAGTTTTAAAATTTATTTTAAAAATAAAAACATACTCATTTTATGTTAACATAAATAGCACATTTTCCAAAACAAAATAATTTACCAAGAAGACAAATTGTATGTTTTTGCAAATTTTTAAAATATCTGTCTTAATAGAAGACAGCTGGTGCCTCATACCTGCTTCTGTACTTAATCTTTTGCAAGATCAAGATCACATGTAGCCTTTGAAAAATTCCACTGTACATTCACGAGATGAGTGGATGAGGCACTAAATATTTTAGTACTATTATGAAAACAATTTTACCTGGGTGGCGCCTATGGCTCAGTGGGTAGAGCACCAGCCCCGTATACCGAGGGTGGCGGGTTCGAACCTGGCCCTGGCCAAACTGCAACAACAACAAAAAACAATTTTACCTTACCTATCCCTAAAGGGCCTTACTCTGCTTGAGAACTGCTGGTCTAGGAGAGTCAAGAACAAGAACAGGTGGTCGCACAAAGGTCACCAACTACCTCTTGGTGAGTTCTTTTGCTACTTTAGACCAGGTCTTTTTTGCATCAGAATTAATAAAGTTATTTCTGGGATTAATTTGGCACACAGTGTGAGATGAGGCTCCGAGTGGACTGTGAACAATTTAAACAAATATCCTGAGACCACTTACTAAATTCTCCCATCCTTGCGTGCTCTCTCCTCATCACATACGGAAATCTTACTATTGTAGGGACAACTTTTCTACTGTTGAGTTGATGCATTTATTTTGCCCAGTACTTCCTTCCCTATTTTAACTGATTGGGGTTTTATAATTTCTGATCATATCTAGTAGAGTTCCCCCCCATTCACATTCATACCTGTTCTCACCAGATGAACATAAAAAATATAAATTCTAAGGTTTTCCCCAAATCCTGGTGCAGGGCTTGAGAAGACTTAGCAAGTTGTGTGCAGAGTGGAGGGAACCCTGAGAAGGGCTCTGCACAGTAGCGCTAGTGACAGAAGGGTGGCCCTGCTTCCAGCCAGTGGAAGGCCTTGCCCTGAGGTTGCCACCATGTGCTGCTCTGTCACTGGTGGTCTGAAGTGGGCATAGTGCCCAGCTGGCTGTCCCCACAGGCCTGATCCAAAGGGGTTTACAAGGACCTGGCTGCCAGTTGCTGACGGTGGTTCTAGCACTGCAGACCCCTCCCCGTCCCACTGCCTGGCCCAGGGTTGTGGGTTGGATGGGGGCTCCATCCTCAGTGACTATATGAGTCTTGCTCTTGCTTTGAGCTCCTATGTGCCCAACCTGGGGCCCTGAAGATGTCCCGAGGAGCTCCTGTCACTGTACCTGTAGTCCACAAACCAGGCATCTGGGTGTCACCTAGCCTTAACTTCTTCCCGCATCTGCCCACACTGCTCCGTTGCCAAGACCTATGATGCTCCTAAATCCTCTCAGACCCACCCTCGCTGTCCCCTGCCTCCTCCCTCTCCAGGCCCCGAAGGCCAGTCTTGCTTCCTGCCTCCCTTGCTTCCTGCCTCCCTGCTTGCTCCTTGCTCTTGCTATGTTAAGGCGGCTCAAATTTGACTCCCCTTAGAATCCTCCCTGAACAAGCAGGCTGGGCCAGGGATACTTGGTTTGTGCACTCACCCAGGTGCCTCCCCAGGCTCAGGTTACCACCTTGAGCTGTTACTGAGCTCATGTGTCCCTGTCACCAAACTGTTCTGATTCAGGGCCTGGCAGGGAAGCTACCTGGTGGGGAAGCTGCCTGGTGACTGTTCAGTGGTTTCAGTGGTTGAGCAGAAGGACAACATGCCAGACATAGCTGGGGATTTGGGTCCATGTCATAACAGACCAGCACATCACAACCCTGTTTGGATTCCCTATGCCAGGAGCCTGCCGTGTGCTGCCACCTTGCTCGGGCAGAGGCCCCAACTCCCCGTGGCTCACACATTTCCTCCTACAGCTGGGGTCTGGGCTCACGATGGCCTCATCCCTTCTTCACTTTAAAAATACATAGAATATTACAGAGAATAAAAATTATCTGCACTCTACCACCCAGAAAAACAGTTAAAATTTCTGTATATTTTCTTGTCTTTTTTTTTTTTTTTTTATTGGCAGATACACACATGCACTCACACACACGCAGGCTTGCAGATTTGGGTCATTCCAGACAGACTTTAGAATGAAACAAAATTGTGTTACAATTTTTACTCTAATTTGTCCTGTACACTTTTAAAAAAATATTGACATCTTTGCAATGCTCGGTCATCCACTCTGGGGAGAAGTGGTGTCTCTCCACTCATTTAACTCCCATCTATGTCCTGTAAAGCCTGCAGTTTTATCCACATTGGTTTTCATTGTTAAAAATGCTGCTGTGCATTTCGTTTTCCTATCGCCAATGCAACGTAGTTCTTTTTTTCCAAATGGGTTACTTGTGATACATGTTAGAAATACTGATTAATGTACTATTTCCAACTCTGCCACTTGCAGTGGACTGGAAGTTTGTGTCCCTTCGAAATTCACTTGTTGAAATCCTACAGTGCGATGGGCTTAGGAGTTGGGGCTTTGGGAGGTGATCAGGTCATGAGAGTAGAGCCCTCGGGAGGTGATCAGGTCACGAGGGTAGAGCCCTCGGGAGGTGATCAGGTCATGAGGGTAGAAGGGACCCGTGAAGGGACACAGCAGGAAGACAGCACCTGCAACCCAGGAGCAGCCCCTCACCAGACCCTGGATCTGCCAGCACCTTGCTGTTCAACTTCACAGCCTCCAGATCTCTGGGAAAGAAATGCTTCTGGTTTAAGCCACAAAGCCCAGGGGTCTTGGTGTGGCAGCTTGAACCAAGACACCATCATACTGAAACCTCCATATTGTCATAAGTTGTAAAGTTAATTCCTGTGGACTTTTCATATGATCACATTTTTTGCAAATAATGGTGTTTTCTATGACTTTGTAACATTTTATAATTGTATTTTATTCTCTCACCACATGAGCAGATGTCAGGGGAAGCTCCTTGCATGTGTGCCACCACACTGCTGGTCATCCCTGCTAGGACTCCTGGCAGTGTGGCCTGCCAATGCCCTGGCAGTCTGGCCACTCAGCTCAGAGTCCAGCATGCTCTGTTGTGTGGCTGCACTGTGTTCAGATGCTCAGGGGAAACTCATGTACTTTCCTTTGTAGCTGGTTCTAGGGAGGGGTAGCTGCTGTCCCCTTTCCTCATCCCAAGTTATTCACCTGCCTCCAGCCTCAGAGGGGATCTCCTCATGCTCTGTGTGGCTTCAGAGGTGTCCCTTGGCCTGCCCGACACCGTCATTGAGGACGATGCTCCGTGGCTTCTGTGCTCTTACATCCGGCTTTGCCACTTCCTCACATCTTCCAGGGGTCCTTCTTTATGTTCCAGAACTTCTGGATGTGGCCAGAGAACCTTCTGGATTCCAAATGTTATTGTGTTCACTGAAACCTGATGGTGACTTACCAAGCACTCTAATTAAAGTAATAGAAATTTCCAACTCTCTCAAATCAGGTCTCAGCATTTCTGAAGACAGGAGAAGCTCGTGTAATTTGCCCATGAACCTCCGAGAGCCATCGCAGTCACAGGATAGCTGCTAAAACCTCCACCAACCTTTCAAGAAAGGCTACTTAATTTCTAATTATACACGTATAATAGGATATTGAACTGGGCTTTTCCTGTTGGCCCCAAATCATGGCTAAGGCCCAAAGCTGAGCATGAGGAGTGGTGACTGAGATGAACTTGGAGAGCTGCCTGCAGCCGTCAGCCACCTACCTACCACACTCGGAGGGGTTTCGTGGACATTCTATTCTTCCAGAACCAAAGTGTTGCCTACTTGGGGTGATTCTTTGCCAATCCCGTTTTCTCTTTTCTTCTTCTTGGTCAGGCAGGTAGACTGCGTTTCCTAACTGCCTTTGCACTAGGTGTGGCTCAACCAGTGGAGTGTGAGTGGGGGTTCCTGCAACCATGGTCTCCTCCCCTCAACTGGACCAATGCCATGGCCAGGGCACCATTGGAAAACAGGCAGTGAAGATTCATGTCCGTAAGATGGGAGCAGCCCGGGCCCCTGAGTCACTGACTGGAGAACTACCAGCTGAGCACCCACCATAGACTCCCCGCAGGGGAAACAAGCATCAGGTTTGAGGCCTTGTGTGTTCAGAGTTCTTTGCAGAAGACGAGCTTGCAGGAGTTATCTGCCTGTGGGGGGACAGTGGAGGCCTGGCGGCAGACAGTGGAGGTCTGGGGGTGAGCACCGTTTTGTCCTTCCCAGGAGAAAGCAGGTGGAAGAGAGGGCTTTGAGAACTCCCTGGGTAGGTTGAAGGCACCTCTGAGAAGGAGACAAGGGCATTTTGATCCTTTACTAGATGTCTAGGTGGCCAGTACACTTGCCAGTGAGGGAAAGTAAAGGAAATTAGAGGGAGGGGAGATCAACCAGTCCAGGGGAAGCAGTGTCAACCACTCTAATTTCCAGCTTTCAGAACGCATGGGAGCTGGACCCCGCCTCCAGGGCCTGCTGCCCTAAGGAAGCAGATGAGACTGAAGACCACTCTCTTATGAGATCCCTGTAGCGTGGGGCACAAAGATAGTGTTTGTCAGCGCTGTGGGGTCAGCCAGGAGAGGGAGGCAGATGATGCCAGGGACCAGAAGCTTCTGGGGGTGGGGGGATCCTGGGTGCGAGAGAGCAGCTGCTCACACCATCCATCCACCAGATGGATGGACCAGAAAGAAAGGCTGCCACTGGCCAGAAGCACTATCCCTTTGGCATCTCCTTGGAGCTGCCCCCACTTAAGGATGAGTGTGGCCTGCCTAGGTGGAGTGCAGTCCCGTCAGGAGAGGACCTTCCTGGCCCCTTCTAGCCACCAGAGCCACCACGCCGAATCGTGTTGGAGCTGAACATTCTTTAGAAATAAACAGGGCTTAGTCTTAAACACCAAGAAGCTGTTCTAAAGATGAAAATGACAAGAAAACCTTGGAATCTGCCCAAGATGTCATTAAGGGGCCTCCTACTGAGCAGAAACAACTTCAACGGATCCCATTTGGATTGGGGTTTGGAAGAAATAAAATTGTTTCTATTTCTATTCCCAAGTTGAGATTCCTCAATAAACTAGTTACACATCATTCACTTAAATTGTGGAAAACAAATACAAAGCTATTAAGTTATTAACCAGGAAAAGCAGAGGAGACTGTGGCCTTCTCAGTGCGGAGGGAGCTTTGTGGCTTGGAGAGTGGAGCATGGAGCAAGTGTCTGACTCTGGGCACAACTACCTTGGGGCACTTTCAGAGAAACTTGTATCTGAAGAGAAAAACATCTATAAGAATGTACATCTGTGCACCTGCTGTATACCAGGCCCTGTTCTAGAAGCTGAGGGTATAATGGTGAGCAAGACAAGATTTCCCCTCAGGGAATGCTTGTTCTCATGGGGGCAGGACGACATATCCTCAGGCATATCATATGGGGCAGGCACCTAGAGAATTCAAGCGGGCAGCACTCCAGATAGGGGACCCCTGGGAGCGGCTGATACCAGAGCAGAGGCCTGAAGGAGCAGAGAGGCCTCAGCCTCAAACTTTGACTATGGTCCTGAAGAGGCAAATTTCTTATTGAAATTTATGTGCAGTGTCTTAAATCAGAAAATGAATACTATATTGGACTCACAGAAAACCTTCCATGTTTTTTTGGTTTGGACATTCTGTTGAATATAGTTTTATGTTTGTCATAAAATTGACTTAATGTAACACACATTTTACAAGGTTGTTGAAAATGTTTTTCTAAAAGAAGGTATTTAATGACTTCATAATATTTTGCGATATGGAAGTATATAATTTACATAGCGATTTTTCCCTGACTGGTAATAATCTATATTTATTTTTTAATGAAGTTATAATTGGCGTGCCGTGAAATGCTCAGAATGTAAGTGTATAGTTTGACACGCGCACCGATGTAACTGCCACCAAGGTAAAGGCGCAGAGCATCCGAGTGACTCCAGAAAGTCCCCTTGCTCCTCCTGCCAGCCGTCCTTCCTACACCCTGCCACCCAGCCCCCTGCCCCACCTCTCTGCACACAGGTGAGCTTCTGCTCCTCTGGAAGACGTCAGGGATGAGCCGCGGAGCTCTCTTTGCGCCTGGGCGTCACTGCTTCGCATCGCGTTTTGGAGGCTGAGCCCGGCTGCTGCACGTTAGTTCACTAATAGTGAACAGCTGAAAAGTGGCTCATTCTATAGACACGCCGATGGGGTTATCCATTCACTGGTTGATGGCACCTGGATTTCTCTAGTTGGAGCGAATACGAGTAACGAGTAGCGTTGTCAGGCACATCTCAGCAGAAGTTTCTTCTGTGTATCTGTTTGCATCTCTCTTGGGTAAATACCTAGGGGTGGGATTGCCGTTAAATACCTAGGGGTGGGATTGCCGCGTCATAGGTAAGGTGGTGTTGAACTTTATAAGAAACTGCTAAACTGTTTTTCAAAGTGGAGGTGCCAATTTTTGTCCCTATCAGCCGTGCGGGAGTCCCCGTGGCCCGTCCTCCTGTCTTCCCCTGGTATTCTCAGTCATTCTGGGGACTGTCGCGGAAGGCCCGGCTCAGCTTCATGGGCTCCTCCTTTTTTTGCTTGCTTTGAGTTTAATTCACTCTCCTTCTTCAGATTTCTTAACATCAAAGATATCTTTAGCTTCTATTCCTCGAAGCCGTGGATCTTTGCAAGGCCCTGGGGAGGATTTCCTGCCTTCCCCCCAGTGGCTTGGGGCTTTTGTTTTATGTAAGGGAAGAGTCTGGCAAAGGGATTTACTCTTTACCTTTGTGCATCAGAGAAAGGGCAGCTTTGTTTGGTGTTCTGTCCTGGCCCCAATATTTGTGGTGAGCACCGAGCAGGGGCCCGTGGGGCAGGAGTGCGGCCTCCACTGGTGTCCAGCCCCCTGGTTCTTCCAGACGGTCACATAGTCCCACCTTCAGTTTTTACACATTTATTAAAAGTTTATCCACTTGCTCCTTCGCTGTTGCCAGTGCAGCCCTCCCTCCTCCTGCGCTCCGGTAACTATGAAGCGATTGCTGTGTCTTGCCTTGTCCGTCCTTGGAGGGGCTGGGCACTGTTTGGAATTCAATTCCCTTCATTTCCTTGCAATGGTAGTTCTCTTTATTGGCTTGAGGAAAATGGTGATTTTGTAGATTATGCAGATTTTTCTCATTGTTAAGTTGGGAGAGATGTTCTCTGGGGACTTTCTTTATCTAAAGCCTTTTAAAAAACATTAAAATGTTTTAAAGGGAAAATAACTTTTTATATTATTAAGTCATATTGCTTTCAATTTTAAATATTGGATAGAGCAAGTTATCCCTCGCGGTAGTTTTTTTTCACATATATATTGGCTATTTGTATCTACTTGTTATTTCTCATGAACTTAACTTTTTAGGATGTGTATTGGTTTGTTATATTTATGAAAATAGCACGTGTTCATTGCAGAAAATTTAGAAAATAGCATCTAAAGAGAATAATAAAATGAACCCAGAATCTTCCACCTACCTAGAAAAAGAGTTGATATTTTAATACACGTTCTTTTCTTCTTAGTTTTAAATATAATTAGGTACAAAATAACACATGCTTATAAAAAACATCAGCAATACAGAGAAATGCAGAATAGAACACAAGTAGCCGTTTCTCCCAGAGTGCCCTAGTCTTGTTCCTGAGATGTCTCTCCTGTTAGCTGCTGCATGGCCACTCAGGCCTTGTCCTGTGTGAACACAGTTGACCCTCCTTATCCTTGGTTCAACCAACCGAGGGTTGAAAATATTTCAGGGGGAAAAAAACAATAAAAATAAAACAATAAATATAGTAAACCAACCATTGCATAGTATTTACATTGTATTAGGTATTACAAACAATCTAGAGATGATTTGAAGTATAGGAAGATGTATGTAGGTAATGTGCAGATATCGCCCCATTTCCTATCAGGGACCTGAGCATCTTTGGGGATATGGGGGTAGAGTCCTGGCACCAGTTCTGGCGGATACCAAGGGAACCCGCATTTAAGGCAGTGCTCTCTGGGGCTGTGCACGCGTGGGGTCGCCCTTGAGAGAGGGTGCTCCTTAGACTGGGTTCCTGCTAGGCCTAGCCCCATTCCAAAGTCAAGTTTGCATTTTGCTTAGAGCAAGTCTCACGCACTTCTTATGGCTGCGTTGTCCAACTGCATCCCACTCACCTTTACATTCTCTGGTTTTCACTGGGCCTGTTCCTCTTTTTTCTGCGACTACACATTCCATTGTTTACAACTCTAGTAGTTTCCTTTTGCTACCCTTGGGCTTCTAGTTAAAGCAATGTTTCATTGGCAGATAATAACATCAGTTTCCTCCTTGAGAAGACTTATTTTCTCATTAAATCTAATTGGTTGGAATTTCTGGCACGAGGTAATAGAGATAGGAAATGGCATTTTTACCCAGATCAGCTTTTCTACGTTAATCATTGTGGATACTTGAATAGAAAATTGTTCACTTCAGGTAGACTTTCTAATTGGTCAGCATAAAATTGTGCATAGTACCCTCTTAGGTGCCGAGAACCCTCTCTGCATCTGTTTGCCCTTCTTCTGCCTAATTTAATCTATTTGATTTGTATTGAGTAGATTTGTCAGCGATTGGCTTGTGTTTGTTTATTTTCAAAGAATCAGCATTGGTTTCAAGATCCTGTCGTTCTTCTTTTTCTCATTCATTTATCTCTAGTTATATCCTCAACATGTCCTTCCCCCACCACCACCAGCACCTGGTAAGTGAGGAAGGAGCCACATCTTAGTTTGCACGTTAGAAAACCGCTCTTCCCGGCTGTTCTCAGCATCCACA
Organism: Loris lydekkerianus; assembly: GCA_963574355.1. Lineage (NCBI taxonomy): Eukaryota > Metazoa > Chordata > Mammalia > Primates > Lorisidae > Loris > Loris lydekkerianus. Next base: position 6,206 of record CAUYPK010097235.1, on the reverse strand, counting down.
GCTGTTAAATCTGGGAGATAATGGATTAAATAAGGCTCATTCCTTTTTTCCTCAGAAATTTTCTCAGAACCCTAAAAGTGCCAATGTCCATTTAGAATGTCTAAAGAAATGTTGTTGACATTCCCAGCCCATCTGAGATCATCCTGGGTCCTGTGACTGCCTGCCCAGGTCTTGTGGAGATCGTTGAGACATCTCTCGTGTGACAATGCTGCTGGCACCAGCAGCACACCTGTATGGCCTCCAGTGGTGGACGGCATGTCTCACATTCCATTTCTCCTTTGATCTTTATCTGGCCAGGGACAGACCTGCTGGACAGACAGGTGGCGCCTGCTGAGCACTATACTCTCAAGGGGCAACTCAAGAGGTTTATCAGGAATGCACAGGAAGCAACTGGCTCAGGGTGATGTCCAGCAGGTCACATCCCGCAGCCACGTAGGAAGTAAGTGACTACAGGCGGTAGAGGCCAGGTCAAATGCAGACAGCATGGCTCCAGGGTTGTGCCTTCATCTTTCTATTTTAAAAAAAGAATTATAACCTGGTCGGCGCCTGTGGCTCAAAGGAGTGGGGTGCCACCCCCATATGCTGGAGGTGGTGGGTTCAAACCTGGCCCTGGCCAAAAACTGCAAAAATTGCAAAAAAAAAAAAAGGAAAGAAAGAAAAAGAAAGAATTATAACCTTTATAACTCTCTAATCTTTCTTAAATGAAATCTCATGCAGGTCTAACATACGTGTGGCTGGATATTATTTAAGAGATTAATTTGTATTATTTTTCCTCCCGTCTTTTCCCTGGGGTGAGCTTCCTACAGTCAGGTGTGTCCTCTGGTTATAGGATAGAACTCTGAGAGAGGGTGGCAGAAGCAGCAGAAAATTACCAACAATTCTGACTTTTGTTCCCCAACCCAGTTCAGATAGAGAAGCAACTTCCCCTGGTAGAGGCAGAGTGGTCTGGAAGAAACAGGAGGGGCCAAGATAATCTCATACACTGAAAAGAAACTTCTCAGGGGCGTGGATGGAGCGGGGCAGCGGGCGTGAGGGACACAGCCCTGATGCCTGGCAGCTGCTGCAGGGGTGAATTCCAGGACGGGCTTCATGGTCCCTCACCTGATGGCGGACCGCGTAATTCAGACCCATCTTCTCACTGCAGATAAGGAGACAGCTGGACAGAAGGTTTTAGGATCTCCCTGGAAGTATCAAAGAATAATGAGATAGGAGTGAAATCTGAGAAAGGGGAAATTCAGAAAGGTGAAGTCTGCCCTTGGGTCACCGCCACCACCACCCCCAACACCTTTCCCAGCCCCCCAGCTCCCACCACAACCCCAGAGCATTAGCTGATCTGGAAGAGGAAATAAGAGGCCAGGCTCACAGGGCGAGGGGGCAATGTCAGCACGTAGGGCCTTCTAGGGCCAGGCCCCCCACAAATGTCCCTCACCCCGTATTTAGGGCTGGGCTTCAATAGGGTGCATCTTGGGTATAATGAGAAAATTGGAATTAAATCAACGTTTTCATGTGTTATAAAGTAGCTTTCAGTAATCAGGATAGTGCTAAAAATCTCAGTCGCTGAAACTGGATCAAGGTACATCTAGAATGCTAGTGTCTCAAATCATGGGGAAATGAAATGAAAATTCTCCCTGGATGAAGACAAAGTCATCTGGGTCTCAAATTGTTTCTGAAAGGAATTTTTCAAATATAACATCCAGCACCACATAGTCAGAGATAACCAGCACAGGAGGAGGAGAGACAGAGGACCACGCCCAGCAGCCAGGGAAAGACCTACCAGCACAGGAGGAGGAGCGACAGAGGACCTCCTCTGTCGAGAAAGAGGACCCCTAGCAGCCAGGGGCTGGAAGACCCACAGTTATCCCTGATGGACTATTGCAAGACATAGTCTTAAACAATATGCTCACTGCATACGCTCTGGAGAGCAAAAGTGGAGCTTAAAAATATAATCAAAGAACTAGATACCAGAAAAAGTAACAGGCATGTTGTAAGAACCAGCCATAAAATTTTAAAGTCAAAAACCAATAACTAACATTAAGCATTTAATGGCTGGGCTTAACAGCTGAAGAGAGAACTGAAAATTTATCATTCATAAAAAATTTTTGAGGGACAAAAGGATGAAGACTGAAAGAAAGGGTAATAGGTAGAGATAATATAGCAATATACCCCAACGAGGTACAAACTCACACCTGCCAGATTGCCATCACAAAGACAATAACAAATGCTGGTGAGTCCTTTAGTCCATTTCCACAGACTGGATAACTATAAAAAACAGAAATTTATTTCTTACAGTTTTGGAGGCTAGAAAGTCCACGATCAAGGTGCTGGAGGGTTGACATCTGATGAAGGCTGCTCTCTGCTTCCAGGATGGCGCCTCGTGACTGCACCTTCCTGAGGGCAGGCAGACACACTGTGTCCTCACTGGCAGAGGAGACCGAGGGCAGGAGGCAGGTTCTACCTGCCTTCAACCCCATACGTGAGAGCAGAGCCCTCCTGACTTACCCCCGGAGGCCACATTTCTTAATATTGTTGCATTGGGGATTCAGTTTCAAGGTGAATTTTGGAGGGGACATCATCATTAAGATAGCAGCAGTGAGGAAGTGGAGAAACTAGAACCTCAAACATTGCTGGTGGGATGTAAAATGGTGCTACCCTTTTGAAAAACACTTTAGCAGTTCTGCAAACAGTTAAACACAGAGCAATTCCCCTTCTATGTGTATACCCCTAAGAACTGAGAACATATGTCCCCACAAAAACGTCTATGCAGGCGTCTGATAGTAGCATATTCATAAAAGCCAAGAAGTGGAAACAACTTGTATGTCCATCAATAGTGAACAGATAAGCAAAAAGGGGGCACACCCTTGCAATACAGTATTTCTCATCAATAAAAAGGAAAGGAGTACTGACACACGCTACAGTGTGGACACCTTGTAAACGTTACGCTAAGTAAAAGAACCTGGATTCAAAAGGCCATGGAGCATATGATCCTACCAATATGAAATGTCAAATCAGGCAATTTTATGGAGATAGAAAGCAGATTGGAGGTTGCGAGCCTGGGGGAAATGGAGGCAGGGGTTGGGGGCTGGTAGTGGGGACGGCTGCTGTGGCACAGGTTTCCTTCTGGAATGATAGAAATGTTCTAAAATTGATTATGGTGAGGGTTGCAGAACTCATGGAATAAACTTAAAAACATTGCATGGTACACTTTAAGTAGGAGAACTTTATGATGTGCAGATTATATTTTAATATAGCTGTTTTCTAAAAGTACAAACGAATGTGGGCTGTATATACATTCTTAGGGAACTTAACATGTGAGAGCATGCAAGTTGAGAAGGAAAGAGGGGCAGAAAGATCTGAGGTTCTTGCATTGGCTGGGGAAGTAGAGAAGTAGCAATTAACATTTTATACTAGTAAGTAAAAGAGGGGCATCAAAATTTCTAGGGCAGCCACAATAGAATAGTCAAACTAAGAGAGGCCAAAAATGGAATTTAAAAAAAATAATAATCAATCCCCGAAGGCAAGAACAGAGAGAAAATGAGCCGAGAAGAGGTTACACAAATAAAAACACAAAGTCAGGTAATAGATTTAAACCAGAAAATTGAGCAGAAACTAGACTAAAATTAAATGGATCACATTCTCCAGTTGAAAGACAAAGGTTATCAGAATGACTTTTCACGTCTCCATGCGCTACATACAAGAGATACGTCCAAAACTCAAGGATGCAGAAAAGTGGAAAGCCAAGAGGTAGAAAAACTTACACCATGCAAACACTCACAGAAAGAAAGTCAGTGTGGCTTTAGTGCTGGCAGGTGAAATGGCATAAAAGGAAAAAATCATTGGAAATAGAAACAGCTTATAATGGTAAAAATATTCACCAGAAAAACATAGCAATTGTATATTTGTTTGTGCCTCATAACACAGCCTTGATATAGTGAAAGCAAAAATGATAGACCTATAGGGAGCGGCCCACAAGCTCATAGTCATGGTGTGAGAGCTCAGTAATTGATACAATAAGCAGACAAAATAGAAATCAGTGTGGTTACAGAAGATTTGAAATACACAGTCAACAGACTTGACCTAATTGGCGTATAAAAAAACCTGCCTCCTGCTGCAGCATGCACGTTATTTTCAAGCACGCACAGAACATGTTTTACAAATTGACCTTATATTTGGCCATAAAACAAATCTAAATAAACTTCAACGAATTGAAGTTATACATAAGAATCTGACACAAGGTAATAACTATGAATTAAGAAATACTTATCTAAGTAATTCGCAGGTAAAAGGAAAAATCATCATGCAAATTAAAAAAATGTTTTGAATTGAATGGAAATGAAAGCAAAGCACATCCAAACAGATGGGAGGCAGCTAAGCAGTGCTTGGGGAGGATGTTATAGCCATGAATATTTGCTTTAAAAAATAACCAAGGCTGAAAATTAATCAGCTAAGCATGGAGACAAGTGTTTAAGTGCTTCTGGCCAACGGCAAGGCCAGGAGCACCTTCAGCGTGCACACTGGGCTGGCAGGTTCTGCCCCAGCCCACCGCTGCCGAGTCCAGCCAAGCCCCATGGCCCAGGGCTTGAGGCTCTCAAGATCTGTTGTTCATCTTGGTGAGATCTTTGTGCTGTTCCACTTGCGGGGCTGCCCCTATCTCTGAATTTCCCTTTGCAGACAGAGCTCCAGAAAGCCCGGGCTGCACGTTGTCTGGCCGTTCACCCTTATCCAGACTGATTACAGATCTTTGGAGAAGTTGGGTAAGAAATAAAAAGTGGGGAAATGCACATAAACTGAACCAGGAAAGAAAAGGCAGACCCCACAGATGTTAGAAAGACAGAAAGAGGTGTTGTGAGCTGAACGACCCAGGTCCTGATCCCTGGAACCCACCAGTGTGAACTTAGATGGCAAAAGTGACTTTGCAGGGATGAAGTTAAGGTTCTCCAGGTGGGGAGGCTAGCCTTGTCATCTGTTGCCACCTGAAGGAAATCAAGTGTTTGAAGACATGCTGCCCAGGGAGATTTGACGGGAGAAGAGGAGATTGTGTGTGGGTGGAACAGAGCCTACAATGAAGTCCTTTGAAAACAAGCAGAGTGGGTGACAGGTAAGTCTGAGAGGGGCCCAGAACCTGCAAACAGCAGGACAGGGCAATGGGTTCTTCTTCCCTTGAGCTGCGGGAGGGAGCTTGGCCCCCTAACACCTGGATTCAGTCTAGTGCCGCCTGTTTTGATCGTCTGGCCTCCAGACTATGAAAGAATGAAGGTGCTGTTTCAAGCCACCAAGTTGGAGACCAGTTCTTAAAGGCAGCTATAGGCAACTAAATAGAGGATATTATGAAAAAAATTGTGGCAATTTAGTATGAAACGTTTCATAAAATAGATCAACTTTTAGAAAAATATGACGCTCCAAAATTGGCACAAGAAGAAAGGGAAAGTCTAAATAATCTTTTTACTCTGTGACTAAAATCCTTCCCGCAGAGAAAGCTCTACCTCTAGGTAGCTTCACCAGAGAATTCTGCCTCCCAAATAACGTTACCTGTTCATAAACTCTGCACAGACTCTTCGGGAGAAGGAAACAAAGGATGGTTACTCGACTCGTGATTAAAGCTAGTTTAATTTGGTGTGAAAAAGAGACTGAAAGAAAAATGACAGGCAGAATTCACTCATACATGCAGATACAACATTTCTAAACAAAATATTAAGAAAGCGATCTACTACAAGGTAGATTTATCATTCTAAAGTCAAAGGTTATTTGACAAATTGACAGCTGAAAGACAGAAAACAACTCATATAATAATCTCAGTAGGTGCAGAAAAAAATGCATTCAATACAGTCCAAACCCCATCATGAAAAAAGTACCGTATATGCTCGAGTATAAGCCGAGTTTTTGTGCCAAAAAACCCGAACTCGGCTTATACTCGGGTCATACAGGTTATTTGATTCGGTGCGCTTAGCTTAACAGGTAATCAAGCTAAATCACAAAGGTTAAAATCCTTCAAAACTGGATTCCTCCTCCTCCTCATCTGTATGTCCAAACAGAGCTTCAGCTGTGAGGGTATCAGCATTTAACCTACTGATTCCTCAATTATTGTAATTGTTTTGGGTATGTATTTTTATTTTTGAAATTTACCAGTGGCTGCTGCATTTTCCACCTTGGCTTATACTCGAGTCACTGTTTTCCCAGTTTTTAGGGTAAAATTAAGGGGGTCGGCTTAT